>JAQQZR010001303.1:0-11581 GCA_030068235.1 Notoglanidium macrostoma
GATGTTTTAGGTCATATTTATGCAGAAATATAGAAAATTCTAAAGGGTTCACAAACTTTCAAGCACAACTGTATAAGCTCCCACAGGAATATCTTACACAGTGGGTTCCTACACCAAAAATGGTTATTTTTTTATATCTCAGATTATTTAATTCTACATTGATTCTACAATCTACATTTTACATTGATGGTTGCAATTGATAAAAAAATAACAGGTCATTTTGAGATGATTTGCTGTAGGGCAAAATTAATAAATCAGGAAAATTAAACTGTGGGCCCAAAAAAAAGCACTGAGCTCTGCGGTTTTCAGTCTGCTCATATTTTCCCCTTTCCCTTTTCCCCAATTTATTCATCTGTGTCAAACCTGTAAAAAAATTTAACTATACATCGCTGCAACGCGGACCGCAGCAACTGTGATTGGCCTGCTCGTTAACATCGCATACAGGCTGTGTACATGCATGCCACAGGTGAATGAGCTCTGGCATACCATGCCACTTTTATTTTTACCCCATTTTTGCCACACTCATGTTTTGCATGTTTAATGCAAGATATAAAGGAGAAATATATTTTTACTGAGAAATAAATTATTTTGGAACTGGCATCTATTTTTTCACATCCCATATTCACATTAGTCTATCTCTCTGTCGCTCTATCCATCTATCTCTCTATCACAAACACACGTGTAGGCATATGTATAAATAAACAAATAAGTACTGCTCCAATTTAATTTTTGCTGTTGTTTTAGTATTGAAAATTTTATTTTTTTAAGGTGATGGCTGTGCATGCAGTATGATCTAAATTTATGTTTATTAATTAGGTTACTTATTAATTAGGACAATTAGGATAATTAGGTTACTAATACAAATTATTTGAGTATTTATACATTTTTATTTAACTCGGGGAACAGACACAGTCTCAATATGGTTGGGCCTAAGTGATAACTCTGTGCTGCAAGTAGACAGTTGATTCAGCCTGCTTGTCTGCTCCCTTGACTGGACTCTGGATTTTCACAGATTAACTAGACCTATTTTGAGACTATGGCTTCACTGAAGAGAGCAAACATGTTTGACACATGAATCAGAGAGGAGTTGTACTCCTGTGGGCAAGCCATAGCTCTAGCTCTAAAGGGGGGAAAGGGTATTGTTTAAATGCCAATGCCCACAAGAAACTCCCACCAGATGATTTGAAAATAGGACAATATTTCAGAGTTTCCTCAATGTATCATCCATTGGTTGTGTTTCATTGGTGGGAAAAAGGTAAATTATGTTTTATGGAGGTGAATCCTGTGGAGGAAATTTGTTAATAAATCCACAATACTCAATGTAGTTCTTCAGAATCTCCTTTTAATGAAGTGGAAAAGTATACAGTGTTACACTACAACAACGAGCAAGCACAGCTCCGCAGGGTGCACTTTTTTATAGGCCTAAATCTAGTATCACAATTTCCAATTTCCTTGGAACAGAGCCATATAGGGAAATGGAATGTCCAGCTTACTTAAAGAAAAAATAAACACAGAAGACATCTGCTTAATGGCTTTTGGGTGCGGTCGCCTTTCCTACAGACAGGCATACATAGTATACAGGATTCACAAGAACATTACACTAAAGTCAAAACATATTGAATACCATAAAACAAGTTACATGAGAAAAATAATGTCACAACATTAATTTCCACCACAGTCCCCAGCGATGAGTTTAATGCTGTAGTCATAGATGCAATGTGGTGGCAGTGCACTGGCTTCTCCATTAGTTGCACTAATGGCAGTGCTCTAGTTTCTCCATGCCAAATCTCCATTTTGGCATCAGCTTCCATACTCTCAACTGTGGTTGATGCTACCACATCATCTGTGCCTTATCTGTACAGTTATGAGTAAGTTTCATAGACAGAGAAATTTGGATGAATGGAAATCACAGTGAATGAGTGAGATGAGGGGGCCGCTCGCTCACGGGTCTGTTGTGGAGCCTTGGCTGGTGCATTGGGTTAATGCAGTAGTAGTGCAGTCTCTCCTTCTGATGCCTTCATGCTCCACAAATGTTAGTCTTGCTTGATCTAGCTGGTTGGGTTCAGTGACAAGGAATTCTTGGACCTGAAATGCTTCCTGTTTAGCTTTTCCTCAGTTTTTAACAGTAAGTCTAGACAATTGAACAGCCAAGTAATCCAGGGACACCTGATGATCCTGACATGCAAGCTCTGTAAGGATACTGTTGCTTAATCTATTTAAACATGTCTATTTAAGTGATGATACACATCTTTGAGTGCCAACTCTTTCCAGCCACTACCAGTGAATAATGTTCAGAATTTTATTGCAAAATATTCAGCACTCAGGGAGAAGAGTCCCTCTCAAACCTCCTGCCCCTCTTGGGATTGAGCATCCATTAGAAAAGCTGCAGAATCTAGAATCTTTGAGCAAACCACCTTGATTCCAAACTGTAGTGGCCCAGGTTAGCACTTCATCCATGAGTAGCTTGACTAATTGAGTGATTTTGGTTTGGTTGGATGCTCCTTTTAGCTTGAAAAGTACAAGGAGAAGAGTAGGATGAAGCCCTTGCATCCAGATCATCTGCATTCTGCTCTAGGAGTGAAATAAGTGGAGAAGTATATACAGAGGGTGCCACAGAGGGAAGCTAGCGTGGACGTCAGCATGGAGTGGAGCTGTGCTAGCTGCAAATGGATCATGGCTATCTGCTGTTGCAGTTGCAGTTGCAATGAGGCAGCCCTGAGCCACCAAAGCCTGAGGCTAATCCAGATTACTTGCTGTGTCCATGTACTGTAAGTGATGAAGAATTCTTGTTCATGTGACAGAAATTAATGTAATTGCAAGTAACTGAAGCTTACTGAAATTTAAATTGAAACAAATCCAAAGGGTTAACACAGAATTGTAGTAAAAAAAAAAGGCAAGGGTTAGGCAACAAACAACTAGGCAAGGCTATGAGCTGTGGAAATGACAGATATGGGATGGGTGTTGCGGAAGACTCAGGAGGCAGGGGGAAATTCTTGCAGAGCTTGTTTATTCACACCGTGCTTTTCAGTGCACTTTCAAAAACTCAATAAAAAACCAAAGCAAACCAACTGAAGCAGGTCGGTAATGAATTTGTGACTTTCGCCTCATTCAACTTCACCTTCATGCTCGGTGTGTGGGTGTGTGTCTGTGGGTGTTGCATGCTCTGCCAGTTCAATCACTCGCTTTTTCTCTGGTTATTACTATCACTGAAAGCACAAAGAAACACAAATAAGTATACGGGCAGCATAGGCAGAAATCCCAGAGGGCTGTCCCCCCAATATATCATTGTGATTCTAACTATGTAATTTAAATATTAATAATAATATGTACTGAAAGCATGTGTGCAAATTATAAATGTAAAGCAATGTGTTTTTCAGGTTTTGAAATATTTCACTCCCCTGTGCCACACAGTGGTTTGATCCACTGCCTGCTCTTCCTTATCTCACTCCATTGTTGTAGGTCAGTGTTAGCTGTGTCGAGGATAGAGTAGTCTGCAACTCTTGTGTAAAACAAGTTTATTTACTTCTAGGACTCAGTAAATCGAGTACAATAAGACACTGTTTTTGTGATCACATATTAAAGACAGTGATCTAACTCAATACAAATGTTCACTCCATTATTTCTAAGGTAAAGTGTGTATGTGTGTATGTTTTGTAGGCCAGCCAAAATGGCACATAAAAGGAAAAGGTTAAGAATATAGTGGTGTGGTGTCAATTCTTATTACCACTTATCAGTTATCTATTAGCTGACAGATAACAGTAATAAGGATTTCCTATATATTAATTTAAGTACACCACTTTTAGTGGCATCTTTTGTGTTCCCCCCAGAAATTGCTTTTGGCAAAGCTTTCTATTTAGTGTTTCCCCCAAGAGTGAAATGAAGTTTCTGCCCCTGACTAGTGGTAACAAGACACAACAAGAATCTCACAAGAATCACATGGTACCTCCCAGTTCAACCTGCCTACTCTCTTTTCACAGCTGACATTATACCATGGGGCAAATTTCAAAATTAAAAATTTTATATCAAATGTATGTTTGGGAATGATCTGAATCTAGCACTTTTTCATCAACATTACACCATTACATTTCATCATGTGGTGTAACAGTGATTAACTATGCAAATAATTTATTTCCTTAATATAGTTAAAATATTGACAAAGTACAATAGCATCTGTAGAAAATGTATGCATTATTTATGAATTACTGAAGTCTTAAGAAGTTCTTTCTTAAAGGGGACATGGCATGGAAAACTGTTTTTTCCTGATGTTTTTGAAATTAGATATACCAATGTGACTTGGGGATGTACTGGGCCTTTCAAAGTGGCCTGTTACATTCCCAGTCTGTAATGGACATAGAAAGAAAATAGGTGGAGAGAATGGGACAATTACAAAAGTGCATGCATCTTTCATTTATCATCCAAGGCAGTTAGCTTTGCTTGTTCAAGTTAGCTTGGCAAGGTGGCTTACACAACATTAGATACATGATAGGGCACACAAGCTATGTAAATAGTATATGCATTGTGAGGCTGGACTATTGAGAAGGATACATAAAGTGCTGGAGATGGGCAGAAGTGACAGAAAACAGTGCAGTTTCAACACACAACAAGGTGTAGATTTACGTGCAGTAGTGGAATTGGGGAATCAGTCAGTGTACTGAAGGGAAAAAGGTGCTTGTCTTAGTCCAGGTTCAGCTCCTACAGTGATTCAGGATGGCCGAACATGAAGCATGGGAGGCAGCTGAGGATATTGAGGGCTTCCAGGCATTGATGTCCGGCATGCAAACCCAGGGCCATCAACTCTCGCTGACATTCTCACAGGGAATGGGTGAGAGAAAGAAAGAAAGAAAGAGAGAGAGAGAGAGAGAGAGAGACTGCACATTACGCTTTTAGACTGTCTTACTCACAACCGCCACAACACCATCTCCCCTTTATGGCTTGCCACCTTCCACTGAAGGGTAGATTGTAATCAGTCACTCAAGTGGAGGGGCTGTATAGCCACAGACAACCCAGCACATAGTTTTGGGAATATTTGTTTCATATGTACACAAGTATCTGAATGTCATCATCAAAACAGCAATGTGAAGTCTGTAGTGAAACAATTCTTTATGTGGATGACACAGTGTGGAGTTAGCCAATCATTTGCCAATCAGAGCAAAGCTATTTACATAGTTTATATTTAAATGCAACAGTTGCAAAATTAGTCTGTCTTATCCTATAGTGTTTTCATACCATGCCAAAACAACAGAGAAAAAAGAACCAAGGATTTTTAAAAAAGCGCATAATTGAAAGCATATGGCATGTCCCCTATAAGTCAAAAACTTGTTTTAATTGTTTAATTGGCTCCTATTGTAATTGTTAGAGATTTTCACTATTAGGGGTCGAATAGAGAGGCTGTAGGAACCCTATTGTTTTTGTTCTAGTTCCAGTTCCATGACAATATAATTATTTGGGGGTTTATATTGGCTAGTTTTGATTAATAGGGGTTTACAACCCCTCACCCCACTGTAATTTATGCCCATGAGTAGAGCGGACCACTAGGAGGCACTAATGTGGCTGGCAGTAGCCAGTCAAAATTGAGCAACTTGTAATTTCCACTGTGAATGTCCAATTGTGGCGGCACGGTGGTGTGGTGGTTAGCGCTGTCGACTCACAGCGAGAATGTCCTGGGATCGATCCTCGGATCACCCAGGGTGCCTTTCTGTGTGGAGTTTGCATGTTCTCCCCGTGCATGCGAGGGTTTCCTCTGGGTGCTCCGGTTTCCTCCCACAGTCCAAAGATATGCAGATTAGGTCAACTGGCTACTCTAAATTGCCCATAGGTGTGAATGCGAGTGTGTGTGGCTGTTTTTCTGTGTTGGACCTGTGGTGGACTGGTGACCTGCCCAGGGTGTACCACGCCTCTCGCCCGAAGATGCTGGGATTGGCTCCAGCTTACCCGCGACCCAGACAGATAAAGCGCTATAGATACCAATTGGATGGATACCAATTGACATTAAAATTGGTATATAAGTTTACAACAACAAAAAGAAGGACAAATGTCTTTGGCCAAAACACAAATGTTCAGAAGGTGACACAAAAAAAAATTACTTGGCCTTTATTCAAAACTCCATTTTCTAATGTTTTCTGCAATGCATTATTATCACTCTGTGTCAAATGTGAATTTTAATATTCCTGCATTTTCATCTTATCTGAAAAATTTATGTTAATCAACTTGTCCAAGACTGCTACTCAGATTCAAATGAAACATTTGAACATGAACATCAAATGAACATCTACAGACCATACTTACCAAAAGCTGTTCAAGAAAATTAGACAAAACAAACATTTTTGTCATGAGATAATGAATTAACCCACGTAAGTGGGTTACGTAAGTCACTCTGAATGTCCAGTAAACATGTTATTTAGTATGAAGGTGTATGACATCATAATTGTTAGATTTTCATTTAGACATATCATGGATTATTATTCATATTTTTTTATCTGATTTTCACAACGTTCTTGAAATATTAATTAACATCTTCCATGGTGTAGTGGTTAACAAACCTTGCCAGAAACCTGAAAGTGCTGTGTTTGAACCCAGCTTGCAAAGTCACGATTGCTAAAACCCAACATTTTCTAAGTGTCAACAGTACCTAGAAGGTCTATTATTTAAAACTCAAGGTGTTAATGAGGAAAGCAGCTGATTACGGATTATCCTTAGGGATAGGGATTTCCAAACCCTAAGTCTCCAATATCCAGGTCCAAAACTGCTATCTTCAATTTTCAATGTGTGTCACATTTAGTAAAAAGCATATAAAAAGATCTAAACTGTTACATTCCCTCAATGTATAGTTAATCCTTTGTCTTTTATTATTATTTTACAAATTTGTGGACTGTGAATATTTTTTTTAAACGTTTCAAAGAAATCCAATATGGCGGCTGCATCCATTAGGTTGACATGACAAATCACCATGTCTTGGCCATAGGACCACCCCCAGTATCAACAGACAAAATAATTACATTTTGTGAGACAAAAACATAAAAATTAATTACCTAAAACAATTTTTTTGCTTATTGCAACACCCCCTAGTGGTCAAATGATACGCTTCCACAGAATGGGGTCCTAAGTCCATGTACTAAGTTTCTTTTTGATTCTTCAAAGTGTTGCTGTGATATGACCTCACTTACTGTTTGACAACTTTTTTGGCAAATTTTTATTTGGTAGTGAGAGCCCTTAACTCTGCCCCATTAGTTCAGTCCATGAAATCAAATCAAATTAACTGCATCCTCTAGCAAGTTTCTTACTGCACCTGGCAGTTTGTGTTTTATTTAATGTGCTAGAATATTTGATATGCTTATGCACAATGGCAGCTGGAGGTGATATTCAGTTTAAGTTAGTTTTAGGTTGGATATTGGACAGACATTCACTCGGGACTCAGCGGCGTCTCCTTACACAGTTTCCCCCAGCGCTGGCTGCAGGAGGCCGGTTAGCTCAGCTCCGAGCACCCGCTCCTAAAGGCAGTGATTTCACTGAGGGACCATCAATAATTTACCATCTGAATGACACAAACCAAATGTTAGCTTAGTTCAGTTGTGCTGACATGGCCATATTAATGAAAATTATGCGTATCGTATAGGGTATAATTTAAGGTATCATACGGCGTGCATATTCTGACTGCTAGTGTAAAAATAACTAATTTAACCAGTATATCAATAGAAGCTAATTAAAATTTATTCAATAGCTTCCATGTCATGTGACTCACTGATAGCCCATTCTACACCAGATATTGTTACTATATTGGACAATTAGGACACACCTCTTTTATATTGGGTTTTAGAACCTTTTCTATTTTATATTAATATGTTTATGGAAAAATGGGCATGTTTGTCAATAACTTCCATGTCATGTGACTTACTGACTCCAAATCAATGCCAAATTGTACTACTACACTGGACACATGAGACACACCTCTTTTAATTGGGTTTTAGAGCTTTTTCTATTTTATATTAATTGTATCTTAATTTTATAATGAAAAAATTTGCATTTTTTCAATAGCTTCCATGTCATGTGACCCACTGACTCCAACTCTACACCAGGTATTAGAACTACACTGGACACACGAGACACACCTCTTTTAATTGGGTTTTAAAGCTTTTTCTATTTTATATTCATTTTATAGTAATTTTACAATGGAAAAATTAGAAAAAAAAAATTAAAATCTCATTTTAAAATTGCTAAAAAGCTCTATAGTATTTTCTAGTCTAGTTGTTATTTAAGCTGTCTACCACAGAATATCATATAGCTTTATACATTGCGGGTCGCAGGGGCGCTGGAGCCACTCCCAGCTGACTACAGGTAAGAGGCAGGGTGCACCCTGGACCCATAGTAGCCAATTAACCTAATCTATGGGTCTTTGGACTGTGGAAGGAAACTGGAATACCCAGAGGAAACCTACACAGGAATAGCAAGGCTCTGGTAGCTCAGTGGTTAAGACGTTGGACTAGTGATCGGAAGGTCGCGAGTTCAAATCCTCAAATGCTCATGTAAAAATATAAAAATAAGATGTATGTAAGTTGCTCTGGATAAGGGCGTCTGCCAAGTGATATAAATGTATATGTAAATGGCGAGAACATGCAAACTCTACACAGAAAGGCACACTGGTCAAACCAGGGATCAGACCCAGGACCTTCTTACTTTGAGGCAACAGTGCTAAACACTACACCACCCTACCACACTATATTGGGGTTGAAATACAAGTTCTTTTTGCAATACTTTTACAGTACTTTTTATGTCTGGTCCCCCACTTTTTAAGAGATCAAAAGTAAGTGGTCAGTTGGTCACACAGTTGTTCCATAGCCACCTGTGTATTATTCCCTCATTATTTCACATTTGTAAAAAGAAAGAAACATTTGTACATTTGTAAAAAGTAATAAGGGAAACACTGCAGTAATGATAGAAGAATTCTTTCTATGTTGAAGAAAAACCCTGCAACAACAGTTGGCCAGATCAAGAATTGTGTCAAAGTCAACAATTAAGCCTTCACCAGAGTATGTGCAGAAGTTTGAAGATGTAAACCATTGGTAAGTCTAAAGAAAATGGAAGACCAGATTAAAGTTCGCCAAAAACATCTAACAAAAAGACCATGTCTAGAACAAGATGAGACAAAGATCAACTTTGTACCGGAATGATGGGAAGAGGATGAAAAAGGAAAGTAACTCTTAATGATTCGAAACATACATCCTCATATTGTGGCACAGGCATGTATGGCTTTTAATGGAACCGATTTTTAACCATTTTAACCATTATAAAACCTCACTAAACATCACCAGGAATATCCAGCACACATCTAAAAATGCTGTAATTCCTACACTGTTCAACCAATTTGGATGTAAGTACACTTAAATTTAAGCTGATTTATAAACAAATTACATATTATTTAATTAAACTCGAATATATCCAACTCTAATATCCTATAGTAGATAGCTAAAATGTCCAAATAATTATGTACCTGACTATACTGTATTTAGTTACAAACAGCATGCAAGATGTTATTACAGTGAAAGAAAATTAAACAAAATAAGAAGGAATGTGGAGCAATGAGGAGTTTCAGTTCATGAACCTGGATGCCTGTGTTCTTTCACTGCAATAAAATTTTTCAACAATGTAAAGATATCCCCTAGAGATCTATTTCATTATAATTACACTTCTCTGATTTCCAGAGCATCTAAAAGACAATCTGAAGATGACATCACTTAAGGGCACCAAGCACCTCCACAGCAAGCAGCCCTTAGGTGGCGCTGTGTTGTGTGCCAATGAGTCTGGACATGGCAAGTTAAGCTACATGGCTGCACCTTGTCATCCTATGGTGGGAGGGTCAAGGAGCTCACAGGAGATTCTGGCTATGCAGCCTTCAGACATAGACAAGAAGAGAGAGGCCTTCCTGGAGCATCTGAAGCAGAAGTACCCTCACCATGCATCAGTCATCATGGGCCACCAGGAGAGACTTCGAGAGCAGGTCAGAACACAGAACACACACCCACCACCTTATACCATATTTCTCTTCTACTAGCTCACTATCATCTCTCAGTAAAATCCTATATGGATGAGCCCTGCTGATATTGTAAATACAAACAAATAGGACAAGATCTACATTTCAGAAATTAGGCTAGTTACAGGTACCTCTATATTCATATAGTGGTGCTTTAGAGATTTCTATAATTCTGTATAAATATGACCTAAAACATCACAAGATTTTCACACAAGTCCTAAAAGTATGAAAATAAAGACAATGTAATTAAACAAATTAGAGAAAAATATTATATTTGGTCAATTATTTATTGAGGAAAATTATCCAATATTAATTCAATTCAGTTAAATTTTATTTGTGTAGCACTTATATCAATGGACATTGTCACAAAGCACCTTCCCGGAAATATATAAATTCTGTTTATAAACTTAGGAATCTATAAATTTATCCATAAATACAGCCCCTTCCAAAAGTATTGGAAGAATAAGGCCAATTACTTTGTTTTTGCTGTGCACTGAAGACATTTGTGTGTGAGATCAAAAGGAACAGAATGTTTTCAACTAAATTAAAGTAAAAAAATACTTATCTTATGTGACACATCTGGGTAACAAGAAACACCTGTTGCTTGTCTTGTTCCAATACTTTAGCTTGCTTGAAAAACTGGGTGGTTTGATGCAAAATATGTTATGTTCTATGTTGTTTAACATATCTAGATATAAAAGGGGAACCAGACTCAAACAAGAACCCATCCTCATTTGGGTGACACCAGATAGTGGGTTACAAATAACTTGCTTCTGTAACTGTGTGTTACATGGTCAATAAAGTACAGTTATGTAGTACAAAATTCACTGTAGTTTTAACATGAAGTCCATTTTGTTGAAGTTTTAAACTGGAGACTTGCATGCAAGACTGTTTGCGGAAATTTGAGTCCTATGCCATTGTAGCAAAACCACTTGTTTCAACAGCAGTCCAACGCCATCTTCACAGTTTTTAAGTGTTTGTTCAGACTGTTTATAAGAGGCCATCCTCAAGAGGAGATAGTGGTTTGCAAGTGATGATAAGTCCAACTTGGAGTTGTATGATCAGGTATGGATCAGGTAGGTCCAGAAACAGAAGGGGTCAGGATCACAGCTACGTATCTCAGAGGTAGCATGTGCAGCTCCACAGAGAGAGAGAGAGAGAGAGAGAGAGAGAAACAGATTGTTAGGAATGCTCATTGTAATGTAATGATTAAGAACAGTGTATATTATGTGCAGAGTGCAAACAGGAACTCCAACAAGACTTGCTATGACAGCATAACTTAAAAGGGAGAGCCAGAAGATAATACAGAAGTGAGGGTGCCCTGGAACGTAAAACGGCCAGCCACTCCACCATCAACAAATCTGAGTGATGAGTGAGAGTGAAGGCATCCAAACATCCCAGTTTACCAAAACACTCTATCCTCAAGAACCCTTCAGATCTGCACCTTGAAAAAGCTATTAGCAAGGCCTTAACTAAACAAATATCTATCTATCTATCTATCTATCTATCTATCTATCTATCTATCTATCTATCTATATATATATATATATATATATA
>JAQQZR010001304.1:0-11574 GCA_030068235.1 Notoglanidium macrostoma
ATATAGCTTCAACAGGATAATTATCCCAAGCATTCTTCACCATTGTGCCAAAATTATATCCAGTCCAAAGAAAAGCAAAAAGTTTTGAGAATTATATCTTGGCATCCTCAGTCTCCAGATGTTTCTCCCATTGAGCTGGCCTGGGATGAGCTGGACAGACAAGTTTAAATTGAGCATCCAGCAAATGAGACAGATCTATTTGCATGTTTGAACTGCATGTTTGAAAAGGTGCTGGAAGGGTTTGGACACAGGTTTTTCCTTATATATATATATATATATATATATCCACACACACGTACATGCACACAAATACCCCACAGGCCAGACATTTGGTGTCACCCTCAGATTTTTTAAATATATATATTTATATATTTAATAGCAGATAGTGAATTATTTATATAAAATATTTAATAGCAAAAGCAGCAGATCTTTAAGTTATGAGGTGGGGTTTGTTATGAGGTGGGGTTTCCAAAGATTGGGCTTGTTTGTCCAGCACATCCCACAGATGCTCACTCAGACTAAGATCTGGAGAATTTGCAGGCCAAGTCAACACCTTTTATTCTTTGTCATCTTCCTCAAAGCATTCCTGAAAAACTTTTTGCAGTCTGACAGGGTTCATTTCTGTCATAGCCAGCATTAACTTTTTCAGCAATTTGTGCTACACTAGCCCTTCTGTGGGATCTGGATCCAGTTTCACAATGGTTTGTAGTGATAGACCGGTCTTAATTTTGCTCATAGATTAGTCTAATTGCAAGTAAGAAAGCTTAATGAAAATAACGTCTGACTAATTTTAAGCCAAAATAAAAAAATTTGACACCTTTCCCCCAGGCTAACTCTAAGACTCTTGCTAGTAACAATCAGTGTACTAGTAGCACCCAACAACAAAAAAGAGGAAAACATTGCTCATAATTTTTGGTTTGATAACATTTATATGGAGAGAGCAATAAGAAGGTAAAAGGTTTTTAGAGACCGCAGTATCCCACTGGAAATATACAGCAGTGAGGACATCATCGGTCATTTTTGTTTGCCCAAGGAGACTATCCTGAGTTTGACTGAAGAATTAGAAGAAGTACATAGCCCTGCCACATTAAGAGGCCACAGCATCTCCGCGCTCCTACCGGTTTGCACTCCCTTGAGATTTTATTATGTCTGTGATGAATGGTGTTGCCCATTGCCCGTTGGCCTGGCTCAGTGCATGATTTGAGAATATTGCAAAGCTCTCAATTTTATCTCTCCTTTGAGCAAGGACCCCAATGGAGTCCTATCAGGATACCTTCTGTTGGGATATGATTCTATTTACCCTCTGAAACCATTGATCCTTATTCCCTTCCTGAACCCTACCACATGTGCACATATTTTTTTACTTTGAAAAAACTCTTAATTTACCTTGTATTCATTGTTCCATAGTCCTACTTAAGAGAATCAAGAAGTAAACTGTTTTGTGCAACGGATGAATTTAGACATCTATCTGAACTCTTACAATTTGCTATATCTAAGCCATAGTCAAAATCTATCTTTGCTAAACTGGCTCCAGACCAGATGGGTTAGCCTTTGCTCCCCATGTGCATCAGTGAACCTTGGGTGCTCATGACCCTATTGCTGGTTGACCAGTTGTCCTTTTGTGGACCACTTTTGGTAGTACTAATCACTACATCACCAGACAGACCCCACAAGACCTGCCATTTTGGAGATGCTCTGACCCAGTAGCCGTCACAATTTGGCCCTTGTCAATGTTTTTCAGATCTTATGCTTGCCCATTTTTCCTGCTTCTAACACATCAACTTTGAGAACTGACTGTTCATTTTGCTGCCTAATATATCCCACCCCTTGACAAGTTCCACTGTAACAAGATAATCAATGTTATTCACTTTACTGGCATAGACTATTTTTGTGCAGCACAATTCAGCACAAATGAGTGATAGTTTAATTTAATTTGATTTTTGGGTTGGAATTGAGTTCATTTGGAGTTTATTGCACTGTAACCTTTCTTTCAGCCTTGGACCTACACTGAAATATATTTATAGCATTATACAATAGCATTATATTTATATTATATTTTATATATATTTATATTATATTTTTTTGTTCCTACCGTGAGTAACAAAAATTTGAGTATTAAAAAGTAGTAGTGCTATACAATCTCATACATACCTGTTAGTTGTGGAAAGCTAAAAGGAAGAGAAGATAGAGGTGATGGAACATTGCATTTCTGATTAAAAAAAAGATGCAGTACTGTGCAAAAGTCTTGCAAAAGGCACATGCAAAGAAATGCTGTAAAGCAGAGATGACTTAAAAATAATTTAATTATATCTTTCTGCTTAAAGGAAAAATACTGCAATGTGCAACAAACCGCAATAACAAAGAAAAATCAATATCTGATGTGAGGACCCTTTGCTTTTTTTCTTTAATAGTAGTCCCAGGTACAATTTGTGCTATTTCATAAGGAAATGATCTGGTAAATTTTACTGAGCATCTTGGAGAATCTGCCTCAGTTCTTCTGAAGACTTTAATTGTTGAAGTTGCTCCTTTTTATTGCATACAAAGCCCCCAAGCCTTCATTATGGGTTTTTTTTTGGTCTTATGTCTCTTATGTAATATGTTACTACTTTACTGGCATACAAACATTTTTCAAATAAAATTATTTTTTGTAAAAGTAATGATTGGAAATATTTTTGTGCTGACTCAATAATGCAGAATTCATCAAATATATATCTATAACGAAATATGTAGTAAAACAAAAATATTTTGAACAAAAAGAACAGACAAGAGTGGAAACATGAGTTATAATACCAGCCTTTTATGTAATGGTTGGTTTGTTTCTTAGGCATAAGTGTTTTTTCTGTCTTTGTGTTATGTTTTTGTGTTTGTATGTTTTTCATTTGTGTTTGTGTGAATACAATGTCATACCAACATATTCAGTATCATTTGATGAAACATAAGGCACTAAGATCCTCAAAATTAATTAACAACAGTGCCACATAAAGAGAATACATAAACATAACACAAAGTCCATGCACATGGTGCCATACAAAATTAATAACAATCAAAACTGTGTACATAATAAATAACAGATTTCCCATTTGCTTAATCGCTGTGTTGATTGGGCAGCATAAACAAACCTTTGTTTATATTGTGAATCCAAGATAACAATTTACACTTGCATTTAGTGGACAAATTATTAATACCAATATTAAAACCCTAATATTTTAATGGCTCTCAAAAGCTACTATCTTTTAATTATAATTCCTTTTTTAATTTCTTTATTATTTTTAAATGGCTCTTCTTGTATTCTGTTACTTTTACATCCTGGCACATGCACCACGAGTAGAGTATTGTTAAAGGACAGGAAAGCTACTTATTGCAAATTTTCAGGGGATATCAGTTCCTGTGCTTATGCCAAAAGACTTTATTTAGATCCATTATTGCTATATGTACAGTCCCATTTCCAAAAAAGTTGGGACACCGTGTAAATAAAAACAGAATGTGATCATTTACAAATTATGTAAATATATATTTAAATTGAAAATAGAACAAAGACTACATATCAAATGTTGAAACTGAAAAACTTAATTCTGTTATGAAAAAGATATGCCCATTTTGAACTTGATGCCAGCAACACATTTTTTAAAAGTTGGGAATGCGGCATCAAAAGGCTAGAAAAGTTTTGTAATGCTATTTAAATAAACACCTGATAGAACATCTCACAACTAAATAGGTTAATTGGCAACAGGTCAGTAACATGATTGGGTAAAAAAAGACCATCCCAGAGAGGCAGAGTCTCTCAGCAGTAAAAGTGAGAGACTGTGTAGGCAAATATTGCAACAATTTAAGAATAATCTTCCACAATGTAAAATTGCAAAGAATTTGGGTATTTCATCATCTATGGTACATAATGTCATTAAACGGTTCAGAGAATCCAGAGTAATCGCTTTACACAATGGACAAGGCCAAAAACCAAGGTTGGATAGTTGTGATCTTTGGGCCCTCAGGTGGCATATGCATTAACAAAATGACACGATTCTGTATTGGAAATGACTGCATTGGCTCAGGAACGCTTCTGAAAAAATTTGTCTGTGAACACAGTTCATCGCTGAAGCCACACATGCAACTTAAAACTCTACCATGCAAAGAAGAAACCATAAGTAAACATGTTCCAGAAACACTGGCATGCCTTCTCTGGACCTGAGCTCTTTTAAAATGGATTGAGGTTAAATGCAACATGTGCAGCCATCCAGACAAAATGTTTTTTCAGGGAAGGCCTTGCTTATTTCAGCAAGACCGTGCCAAACTGCATTCTGCAGTTCAGACCTGTCACCCACTGAAAACATTTCCTGCACATCATGAAACGAAAAATACGACAAAAGAGAACTGTTGAGTAGCTAAAAATCCTATGTCAGGCAAGAATGGGACAACATTTCACTTTCAAAACTCCAGCAACTGGTCTAAGATAAGATAAGATAAACCTTTATTAGTCCCACAAGTGGGAAATGTGCATTGCCATGGCAGAAAGTGGACAGAAACAAAGAGCAGCGAAAATTAAAAACAATAGAGTAGAATAAAGAAAAAAGTATAATAAAAATACAGATGTACACTCCAGGTACACAATGGAGTGACAAACATTGACACAAAAGCAGTAGAAAATAAATTGAACATTTGCATCAGAAGAATTGCACCCAAGTAAAAAATTGCATGTAAGAGTAAGAGAAATTAAGAAAGAGTAAGAAAATCAGAAATTGCACATTAATTGCATATAGATTGCACATTTAGATTGCACATAAATTAAGAGAAAATCAGAAAACTGCACATTAATTGCATATAGATTGCAAATAAATTGGACCCAAGTATTAATTGCACGTTTGTTGCATCAGGAATTGCACATTAATTGCATATAGATTGCACATAAAAATGGTGCATCAGAAAATTGCACCCAAGAACTAGCATAGTGTATCGGATATGTGTGTATGTTTGTTTGTGTATGGTCATCAGCAAGGTCTTTGTTGTGGACAAAGCTGACAGCTGTTGGAAGGAAAGACTTGCAGAATCTCTCCGTCCCACATCGTGGGTGCAGCAGCCTGCCACTGAAGGAGCTGTTCAATGCTATCAGAGTCTCCTGCATGGGGTGGGTGATGTTATCCAACAGGGACGTCAGCTTAGCCACCATTCTCCTGTCACTCTCCGCCTCCACTGGGTATCCCAGAGGGCATCCCAGAACAGAGCTGGCCCTCCAGATCAGCCTGTTCAGTCTCTTCCTGTCCCCAGCAGAGATGCCACTGCCCCAGCAGACCACACCACAAAAGATGGCTGATGTCACTACAGAGTCATAAAAGGTCTTCAAGAGAGAACCCTTCACTCCAAAAGACCTGAGCCTCCGCAGCAGATACAGCCTGCTCTGTCCTTTTTGGTAGAGTGCATTTGTGTTACGAGTCCAGTCCAGTTTATTGTTCAGATGAACACCAAGGTACCTGTAGCTCCCCACAGCCTCAATGTCCATGCCTTGGACGTTCAGTGGTTGTAGTGGAGGGTGTTTGTGCCTGCGAAAGTCTACCACTAGCTCCTTGATTTTTCCGGTGTTGATCTGGAGGTAGTTCTGCTGGCACCAGTCCTCAAAGTCCCGGGTCAGTTTCCTATACCTGTAATCTCAATCAGTGATGAGGCTGACTATTGCAGAGTCGTCAGAGAACTTCTGCAGGAAGCTGTTTGTGGTGTTGTGAGAGAAGTCTGCAGTGTAGATGGTGAAGAGGAACAGTGCCAGAACTGTTCCTTGTGGGGCTCCGGTACTGCAGACAACCCTATGAGACACAGCCTTGGGTTCTCACATATTGTGGTCGGTTGGTGAGGTAGTCCAGTATCCATGTGGTGAGGTGATGGTCCACACCTGTGTACTCCAGCTTGTCCCTCAGGATAGTGGGTACAATGGTGTGGAAAGCACTGGAGAAATCAAGGAATATGATTCTCACAGTGCTCCCAGCAGTCTCCAGGTGAGAGAGGGAATGAAGTCTCCTCAGTTCCCAAACATTGTTATTAAAAAGAAGAGGTGATGCAACATAGTGATAAACATGCCCCTTTTGCAACTTATTTGAAAGATGTTGCTGGCATCAAATTCAAAATGAGCATATTTTCCAAACAACTATAAATTTCTAATTTTCAGCATTTGATATGTTTTCTTTGTTCTGCTTTCAATTAAATAGGGGTTTACATGATTTGCAAATCATCACATTCTTCATTAATTTACATTTTTCATAGTGTCCCAGCACCTTTGGAAATGTGGTTGTATGAAGCTAGGTATGTTACTGTCCTCCCGTTCATGTACTTAATCTTTGTGTTTCATTAAGTTCATCACACTTATTCTTTTTCTGTTCACCAGCATGCCATGAGATTTAGAAAATAGCACCTTTATTTTGTTCTGTCTGATAAATGTTATTTCTACTTTTTTGTAAATTTTGTAAAATTGTTTATGAATGGTCGACCAAAAAATTGTCGTTTTGGTAGTCCAAAAAAGGTGTGTATTAATATTGGTGCATTTGTTGAATAGATCCTGTCAATATAATTTTGACAACTTCAGCTACTGGGTGGCATGGTAGCTTTTCTACTTCCTACACTCAGGTTATTGCCTGTTTGGTGTTTTGCATATTGACTTCTTGTCTACATTAGTTTCCTCTGGTTTCAGGATCTATCCCTTCAGAAGAAACAAGGTGGAAAACAAGACAATCAGGTCTCTTTAGGAGATTCAAGGGCTCACTTCCTAACAGACAAATATAGCTGGTGTAAGTGGACGTTGTACAAGAGTTAACAAAAAAAAGGTGTGAAGAGGAATAGGAATAAGTAAAGAACTGGCAGGACTCAGGTTTGAGTCTTGCCAAAAAAGCAAGCCAGTTCAATACACCGCCCTTAGTATAGCCTCGGTTGCCACAAACACCACTCCCCCATTCATACCTGATGAAGTGGAGGCCTACTGTTTGTGGACCTGCCTCAAATTGAATTATTGGTGAAGTTGACTTTCAAAGCAGAAAGCTGCCTCAAATCTTAGCGCACACACTGTCTGCTTCCACCTCTGCAGAAAAATGAACCCCTTTTCTCTCAGCCAGCCAGTCCATTCTGGTCTTCTTGAAACTGTATGCCACAGACATCCCACCCAGTTTTGTTTTTGTATGTAATGAACTGAGTACTGTATGTGTGAATTATGAATTATTTTTGGCCAGTTTTAGTGAGCTAAATTTACTTTGTTTATACATTCTCCATACAGTAATTTTAAGTATTCTGAAATGTTGGAGTTAGATTTTCTCAAGAAAAGCATGGCAACAATTTCCACAAATAAAGTCTTAATGTAACATATTTTAGGTAAAGTTTACATCTCACCCAGAATTATTTTCATTTAAAAAATGTAAACAAATTTAGCTTGCAGTTTTCTTTTTTTATAAGTACATTTTACTCAAACTTGAAGTAAATTATTTCTTTTTAAGAACATTTTATTTTCTAAGAGAACTCAAATGAACTGCATGCTCTAAAAGTTATAATTACCAATTAATGGTCACTAACACTTTAAATGGTTCCAATGAGAAGCAGGTAAATGGGCAAATGCACTTACAGCCCTCATAAAGACTGAAGTGACAGAACCCAAGATGGCTACTTCACTGACTTGCTTGCACACACAAACCATACAGGAGACTGAGAAACACAAAAGGGTGAACCATGTAAAGGTTACTGAAACAGTTGATTTTACAAACCACTTCATAATAAAATAGCCTTAAGACTTAAGGCCAACACAAACAAGAACAAGCCATTCATAATGCTCAAACATAAATTATAACCCAGTTAACTAAGTAAAATGCACACTTTGGTTTTAGCCACATATTTACATAAATCACTTTAGTACCGAACATACAACAATTAAGTAATTGTAATAATTTTATTTTTTGTGTAAAAATCACAAAATAAGCTTTTACCATATTTATTGAACCACTTAATCTTTTTTTCTGAGTGATGTGTGACGTGATGACTGTTTTAAAACTATCCTTAGTATCTCACTACCTTATGATTAACCCATAGTGCCCATAGACCATCTATATTATTAGAATATGTTCACCATTATGTGTCTGTATTCATGTTGTTCAATCTTTCATGTTTGCAAATCAATCACTCTATACAGTGTGTGTGTGTGTGTGTGTATATATATATATATACTACTCTTTAATCTCCATAATTGGCACTATATGATTTCAGACCTACATAGTAAGTGCACAATTCCATTTTTACTATAGTTATGAGCTCAGAAGAATGTAAGTTAAAATTCCACAACTGATCATTTCTTTGCTTGGATTGTCCCATAACACTCAACAACTCATTTCTGTGCTTAGGTTTTGTCTTTTTTGTAGGTCACTTTGCTAAAAGTCTTTGAGAAACGAATGAGTATTTTGCCAACAGTGGATCTCTGCAGTATTAATAATTAAAATAAATAAAAGTTCGTTATTAATAATACTGCATTTCTGTTATTTAAATAGTGTGGCTCTCCAGTGGTTTCCAATTGGATTGTGTGTTTTAGTTCACAAGAAAATTACATCAAATCCACTGTAAGGTATTTAAGACAGAACATTTTCAAAAATAAATGATGAAATTTTCTGAGCTGTTCTATGTCCCTCTGTGCACAATGTCTTCAGAATTTACCAAGTATTTAAGCTTCCATAGCTTCCCAGCCGAAAGTGATCTCAGGAGGCCATTTCATAATTTCACCCAGACATTTCACAACAGACCAGCTAGTTGAACCCAAAACCACCAAGGGTTAGAGATTACAAAAAATGTGCAGTACCATGACTTTTTGAATGGAAAAGCTGCAGTATAAAAACACCACATCTCATTGTGTGGGAGCAGAGAGAAAATCACTGCATAAGCACAAACACCCAACAAGAAACTTATTATTATTATTATTATTATTATTATTATTATTATTATTATTATTATTATTATTATTGCTAGAACAGTTATTTTTATTAGTTATATATTATTTTATAATATATATATATAATATATTATTATAAGTTGTTCCATGTAATTATACTGTGTTAGTATATGAAGTGGAAGCATTTGCAGGTTTACAGGGCAAGCTGTGACTGCCCAGTGTCTCTGGAATAGCACCAACTGCAAAGTAAACTTCAGCACCTGAATATGTTTATTGTGCATTGCGTATTTTAGTTCACAAGAAAATTACATCAAATCTATTGTAAGGTATTTAAGAAAAAAAAGAAGAAAAAATTTACACTCCTTTACCAAAAACTTCACCAAAAACTTTGCACATTTTGCACCTCTTGTTATATTCGGATTAGCTCTGCTCTGTCTTGTTTTTGTCTTGTCTTATGTCTGCACTGGTTGCATATTTGCACAATTTGCACTTTATGTTGTTTTTGCCATGTCTGCACATGTTTGCACACATGCACTTTATGTTGTCTTCTGTTGTCTACTGTTGCACACGTACACCTTCTTGTACTTTTGTGTTGTCTTGTATGTAGCACCTTGGTCCTGGAGAAACGCTGTCACGTTTCACTTTACACTGTATTACATGTATATGGTTGAAATGACAATAAAAGCCACTTGACTTGACTTGACTTGATGTTTATCAGAGGTTACCACAATCTTCTGTGATCAGAAGTACTACAGAGTGCCATGGAAAGTAATTACCTACTAATGCACCTGAGCTCTCATGTGACGTTCATATCCAGGCAGCACTGGGATTTTATAAAACTGGTAATATTCCACCTGGCTTTTGTAAACAGGCATGGGCCCAGTATTTATGAGTATCTTGCATTGCCATGCAAAAAAAAAAAAAAAAAAAAGACAGGCTATACCTTAAATAATTGGTCTAATCAATTGAACACTCATCCCCATTCTCTATACAGATAGTTTATTCTGCAGTCAATTGTTGAATTATTTAGTAAATACATATTGAATAAATTAAACTCTAAAAGATACAGATTTTATGTTAATTAGACCAACGGTGAAGCATCTGGGGTTTGCATACGTTTGAAAACCTGACGCTTTCGGAGTAGCCAAACTAATCAAATTTATGTTAAACGCTGATATGTGGTTTTCTTTAGTAACACACGATGCTTAGTAGAATATATGCCCAGCGTAGCTGCTTAGGTCATGTTCTAGTGTCCTGGATTTCCTCGCTACAAGCGCTGCGCATTCTCTGCCACTCGCAGCGGTCTCGCGGCGTGCTTCCGGGTTCGAGCCGATTTGGACTAATTACCACGCACTATTTAAGGACTTCACGCGCGCTTTGTAGCGTGGGTTATTGTTTATATGAACAATAATGAACAATATGTTTATATTCATACGCACGTATCTGGACGTTACTGCTGTGTTTAATCACGTACGATTTCTGGTGAGCCTTGTTAATGTCAAACAAGTTTTGTTCTGACTATTTTTGTTGGCTATTTCAGTAGAGCATAATTTTACGTACCCTTACCTCATTATGGTTAACATCTTCCATCTGAGTGTTACAGATGACTGTGATAGCTAAATGTTGAGTTCAACCACTCCGAAAGCATCTACTCTTCACTGGGAACCCCGGTTTCCTCAGCTTTGGCCTAAATTCGAGTTTTGTAATTACTGTTCAGATTTATTTTTTAATCTCAAACCAATAACACATAATTTTAGTTTTGTTTTGGACTGCATATGTGGTTTAGATTAATTGCTTTGGAGAACCAATATTCCAGATCAGCACCATGGACAGTTTCTTCTTGTACACACTTATGAAAAGTATAAACAGTGTAAAATATTTTTACACCACATAAAAGTATTAGCATCAACATTTCACCCTGCCCCAAGGACAGCCTACAATGTTTGTAGTCAGGCAAGTGTTTTTATATATATATGAAGCCTCAGCAGTGTGGATCTTATTGCCCAGATTAGTGTCTTTTTAAAGTAAATATCTCAATGTTGCTTTTATTCCAGCTCAATTTTGTAATAATTTGCACATTATATTTAAGGTTATGGGTTATGTTTGTGGTAGTGGCATGTCAGTGGATACCTGGGGTTGAACCTAACACCAGTGAAATTTCATATTATAACCATTATTTAGTATCTTGTGGCTTCATTATGTGTACAAATGTATAATTATTGGTAGACAATATAAAAAAAAGAAAAATAATAGGAAATGCTGGGTCAAGTGCTATTTTATAAGCTCCCAAATGATAATTTTTTTATATAATTAATGTTCTAATTACAATTAGCACTATTCATGCACCAATACAGTATACTGACAATATACTAGACTCATGTACAATGTTTATTTAAATGTTTGCTGTTTTTTTTTTATTCAAATATCCTTGTGATAGTTTTATATTTTTACTTTTTTTTCATTGATTCTTGCTTTTGTGATACACCATATTACATCCATCCATCCACCCATCCATTATCTATACCGCTTTATCCGACTGGGTCACAGGGGAAACTGGAGCCAATCCCAGCAGTCGTTTCGGGCGAGAGGTACACCCTGGGTAGTTCGCCAGTCCACCACAGGGCCAACACAGACAAACAGCCACACACGCTCACAATCACACCTATGGGCAATTTAGAGTA
>JAQQZR010001305.1:0-11574 GCA_030068235.1 Notoglanidium macrostoma
TTTCTTGGACGGCAGCCTCTCGGTCCATGGTGATGTAAAACTCTCTTGACTGTAGACGGTGTTCCAGCAGCTTCCAGTTCATGGCAGGCCTGTGTGTTTATGGTTTCTGGGTTGTTCCTGACAATTTGAACCAGTTTCCTCTTAGTTGAGTGTGACAGTTTGGGACTTCTTCCAGCTGTGTGGCTACACCTCCCAATAACATGTTCTTGCGTTCAATTGTTTGAACTCATGATCTTGGAATCTGCAGTTGTTTACAAATCGCTCCAAGAAACATTCCTGAGTTTTGTAAATCTATAATCCTCTTTCACAGCTCCTTGGCTTTCCCATTGTACTGTGTGTTGTCAATCCAACGAATACTGTCAAACAATCCCCTTTTATATTGTGCACAGAGATGCTACAAGCTGTAGTCAGTCATGTACACCTTTCACATACAAAAACTGTTAATTTACCAGTAAAAACAAGATGAGATACAAAAAAAAAAAAAAATTCCATTTTGTTTCATTTCATTTCCACTCAGTCTTCCATAAAGGTAAATTAACAGGTGTTGTGTATTCCCACATGTGTAAAACATGCAAGAGCTGATATGACACATTTCAGTTTCCAGGCATATCTGCCTAAGTTTTCTTTCCTCATTTTACATTGAGCATGGTAGTATGAGTATTTGAATTATGTAGGAGGCAGTAGTTCCATTACAGCATCACTGCATCACCAATTGGCCCTTTTGCATGGTACTGGCTCAACTAATCTCTACTTGCTTTTAGTATCAGTAGTTGATTTGTCACTACCTCCTCAGTGTAGCTGGTTGTCATAGTGATGCTGCACGAAACTGTCATGGCATCATCTTCAACTCAACACATGAACGCCTTTATTTTGTCCGGTCTTGGTTAAAGTAGCGGCACAACATGGCAGCTCCATGGGAGAGGACCCGCTCACTATGTAGATATAAAGGGCTCATTCTAAGCTTATGAAAATACAATGATTTGTAGTTACAGGTAATTATACACTAATGAAAATGTACTTTTGAATTCCATAAGTATATTATGGAATATAAACTCCATTTCTGCTCATAGATTCCCTCAAAATCCTACATAGTGGACCTTTAAGGTGCAAAATACTGATATTTTGGTTTGTGACACAAAGTTTATTTTTTGACTTGGTCAGTACTTTCTACAGTTGTACCAATTACATATGCAAGTCTTCTGCAATATGTCACTATCAGCTGTGCACATCTGGATCCTCTTATTTTTGCCTGTTCTTCTTGACAAAATTTCTCAAGCTCTTTTAAAGTGGATGGAGATCTGCTGGTGAACAGCTGTTTTCCAATCTCACCACAGATTCTCAATCAGATTGAGGTCTGAGATATTCAGAATGTGAAGCTCCACACTCTTGTCACTAGCAGACTGATAATCATGTTATTATGAAAACTTAGTCAAATTATTATGAGAAAAGCATCAGATTATTAGAAGAAAACATCTTGTAATGACAATAAAAATGTAATTAGGTGCTTTTCTCATACTAACAAGACGCTGATGAGGATTTTTATTGTTTTGCATGAAAGCACTGTATTTCTGTACATATCTGATATCTCAGATATTTTTTCATCACAAACAGCTTAAATAAAGTGACTGCACAACCCTTCTGAATTGATGAGCGCGAGTGCTAAAATTTCAATGTACATAACAAACATGATGCCAAAACAGTTTCTCTAGTTTTAAAACGCTGGCAAAACTAAACGAAAGCACAAGAACCAAACCTGTCTGGAAAGTCCCTGTGTTGAGATAAGTCTTTATTGTGTGAGCCAATCATAAGGGAGGAATATTATTACATTATCAGTCTCCGGGGAAAACAATTTAGATCTGGCACAAAACATGAGGGAGAAACAGGATCTGGACTGTTGTTGAATGCTGAACTGAAGTTTATGAACAGCATTACCCAGTCTGTCCTGATAAAACTCATCCCCACAACATGACACTACCCCCACCATGGTGTTCTAATGCCAACAAGCAGTGTTGGGATTCTGCCAAATGTAGCATCTTGTGCAAAGGACAAAAGGTTTACTTTTGGTCTCATCAGAACAGAGAACTTTTACCTTCAAGTTTTCTGAGGAATTTATGTATAGCTTTTTTTCTAGCGATGTCTTTTTCTTGCTGCTTTTCCTAAAATGTCCAGCTTAATGACGTTTTGATGCTATATTTGTCCTGGGAACACCTTTTTCCATCTGTCCATCTCCTTCAGATTGTTTCTTAGACAAATCTCCTCTTTGCCTGGTCACTGACTTTTCTTTCAATGTGCTGTGCTCTTTCCTTTTTTGATGAATTTAAGGTAGCTCTGATGGACTTTCAAAATTTTGAATTTTTTTATAACCAAACCTTGACTTATACCTTTTGAAAATTTGTGGACTCTATTGACAACTCCTTGTTTCTCATGATGCTGTTTGTTTAGATATGTTCTCTAAGAAATGTTGACTTCTTCTAGGAAAAGGTGTATTTATATATTCACACAACACTGATCTTACCCACAGGCCAGCTTCATAGTAACATAGCAATGTACAGGTCACAAGTCTATCACAGGGCTACCAGAGAGAAAAATAACCATTCACACTCACACCTATGGGCAATTTAGTGTAGCCATTTGACTGAATCGGCATGTCTTTGGACCGTAGGAAGAAACCGGTGCAGGCACAGGGAGAAAATGCAGACCCTGAGCAGGCCCCAGTCAGCCAGCATATTCGACTCAGAACCCTTGTTGTGAGGTGACAGTGCTAACTAACTAACTAACTAACTAACTAACTAACTAACTAACCAACTAACTAACTAACTGACAGACTGACTGACTGACTAACTAACTAACCGACTGACTAACTAACTAGCTAGCTAGCTAACTAACTAACTAACTTACTTACTAATTTCCTAACTAACCACCTAACTTCCTAACTAACTACCTAACTATCTAACTAGTGCGCCATCGTGCCAGCCAGTTTCACAGCAATGAGGGTGAAAACGTATGCAATAGTATGTTTTCCATTTTTTATTTGTACACTCCCCACATCACAAGGAAAAGTAAAATTTATGTATTTCCAATATTGTCACTGTTAGCTGTTAATCTAGATACACATATGAACTGTATTACTGCTACAGATGGCTTTTCTTCTGTATGTTACACAGCTCTAAATTCAGGCTTTTAACAATAATGTTTTAATAATACAAGACAGATGTAAAGCATAAATCCCTTAGTTTGTGAGAGGACTGTTACATAGGTGTTGACTTACCTTCTTTGATGCATATATAACATGAGAAAGTTTTTATAATGTTAATATGGTATCAGGTTACTGTATGTGCTACTGTACATTAGCATATGAAAGCATATAGCATATGAAAGCCTGGTCTCATTATTAAGCTCTGATATAAGAGTTATGTGTCAGGATCATATATGAGTATATGCTGCTTCAGTGCAGGTTACAACTGTAGCAATACAGAAGGGATCATATATATTACTCCAGTGTGCTTTTACAATGAAACAGGTCATATAACAGCAAGTGCATAAACATTACTGGACACTGATTACTGAACGCTGCACAGGTAAAAAGTAATAGGTAAATAGTAAGCCACACTCTCTAGAAGTTTCATTAATGTTTTTATACTATTGTAGATGTTTAAAACACACACCAAAGAAAGAAGGCCATCAAACACACTGTCCTGTTAATTAGATTTTAAATATTTTAACTGACAGATTTTCTTAGAATGAAAAATATGAAAGATAAAATCTAACATGATCTCTGTTGTAAAAATAATTTAACAGTGTCACCATTTCCATAAATTACCTGAACCTCCACTGAATACCTACATGCTAACTATAGCACAGTGTAAATAACTGCATTTAGATGTCATGACATACTGCATACATTAATTTCTAATGATTAAATCTATTACAGAAGCTTTTAAGAAATAATTATTATAGCTTTATAGCCCCTCTCCTGAAACATTACATAGTTTTACTCATGAAATTTTATCATTCATCATTGAGGAACTAAGTTCAAGCTTACGTCAATATTTACATGGGAAAAATTCCTCATATTCATTTTCCTGGGATCCCCAATCAGATTACTAAAATCACATGCATGCAGTTTCAAGCATCTGAGTTTGTCAAAGTTTTCCTCAGTAGAAGTTTTGGAGATTGGTTTTTATATAGTAACTAGACACCTTTAAACACAAGCACTCGTCTTTAAACACTCCAAATATCAGGGTGTGTGATAATGTAGACTGAAGATGCATTTTGCCTCATTCTGTCAAATCCAGTATAATGTAACAGAAAACATGAGACATTAGTTTTCGGTAATTGTTTTATCCTGGTCATGGTAGTAGTGGATCTGAAGAATACAAAGAGTGAAAAATTCACCACAATTGGGATCACAGGTCATCTGTATTCACACAAATTCTCACACAGGGCAATTTGGCATAGCTAGTCCAACTATCTGCATGTTTTGTGTATGAGAAGGACAGCACAGAACCTGGTGAAAACCCTGAGGGAACATAAAACTCCACACAGACAGTAACCTGAGCTCAGGATCGAAGCAGAGACTCAGGAGCTGTGAGGCTGCAAAAAAACCTGCTGCACCGCCGTCCTGCCTAAAAATAATTTACTAATGAGAAATAAAAAGGAGATTAGTATATTGCTAATATATTTCTGTATGAATAGTTCTAGTTTATAATGATCACATTAATCACTGCAAATTCAATTTAATTTAACAACTTGGCTTCCACTTTCAGCAGTGCATAAAACAGCACTTGATCCCGCACATCTTACTTTTGTGCTTTTATTTTTCATACAAATTTTTTATTTCACTTTTTAAGTTAACAATTTAAAAAATCATTCCAGTATTAAATAAAACACAAGTGAAGCAATTTGCCTGACAATAAAGAAGTTTATTTCAATACCAAAACTAGTATTGAATGTATAAAATATAGTATGTATGTATTCTGTAATCTGGAATAAGCAATTCCGATTGGAAAAAGAAAAGATTTATGCTTGCAGAGAAAAAAAACACTTTCCATTTAAAAAGAAATGGAAAATATTGCTCTTCTAATGTAAGAGAAAGTGAAATATAAGAAATTGTGTACTCACAATTAATCAAAAACACAAACAAATAGTGCAGCCAACAGGCAACAGTTACTAAAATGTCTAAAAGAGAAAAGAATGAGCTACTTCAGCAGTGAATCATGTGAAAGCATGTCGCTGTGCTCATAGCCCTGTATTTCACCACAGAGAGTCTCATATGCATCAGAGTAACACTGCATGAAGACTCTCACAAGTAAAGTACACAGTGCCTTTATCACAGTGCGTACATAATTTCCCACTCAGACTGTCACACATCTGTTACATCAAAATCCAATATGAAGTAAGTTTTAAATGTCTTAAAGTGTCATCAATCTGGAGGCCTGTGGAAATTGAAAAACGTATAACTTTATACATATGTTTTATAACTTCGAAAATAATCGCTAATTTTTCTGATAACTTTTTTCCGAAGAAGGACATTTACACAGTACCACAACTGCATTACAAATATATTATGCATCTGCTGTGTGTAAGTGGTCGTGTGTTTTCTTTTACTTATACACTCTAATAATGCTTAATAAAGCTCCAATAAAGTCCTATAATTAAATACTTGATGATGCATTAACACACTGCAACATACAGTTAGTGTCAGTGTTAATCATACTACACTGATGTGTGTAAACTGGCCATGGTGTAACGTCCAGACTGCTGTCCTGTGTAGAGTTATAATTAAAAAAGTACTTTATTCAGGTGTATGTTAATATATAGTTTGATGTAAATGAGTTATAGGCCAATTATAATCCAGGAAGTACAGTAAACCTAGAAAGTAGTCTTACGTTGTACACATCTACTTACTTGTTTTTCTTTATTTTTATTCCTTAAAAGTCACGTCATGTGTTAAAGTGATGATGTTCTGTCGTTTCGCTTTACTCAGTCGAGCGGTTCTTGACACAATATGGATTACTCCAGTAGTGGAATAGAGCTATTTACTGTACACCAACACTACCTCCACACAACACCACTGAGGATCTCACACACATTAATAAGGCAAGAAATTCCACTCATGAACTTTAGACGAGGCTCAGGTGTTAATGAGAAGCGTTCCAGGTGACGAGCTCATGAAGCCGGGGAAGATAATGCTGATAGTGTGCAGAGCTGCATCAAGGGAAACGCTGGATGCTGTGAAACTGAAGTATTAAACTTATTTTAGTTTACCAAATAATTCCATATGTTTTATTTCATAGTTTAGATGTCTTCAGTATTGTAGAAAATAGTAAAAAAAAAAAAAAAAAAATTATGAATGAGTAGGTGTGTCCAAATTTTGACTGGTACTGTATATAATGTACAAAATAGAAATATTTTCATTCCTATTGTTTACATGGAATAGATATATTAGTGTATAGGTACTAAAGAAAAATAAATTAAATAATGACATTGAAATAATAATCATAATATTCATAATTCAATCATAATTATCAAAATAACTATCAAAATGATCATAATCATAATTGAAATAATCACTCCATAATAATAAACACTATAATAAACACTCCAGATAATAGTGTGTATTAGAGCTTTATTAGGCATTTTTAGATTTATTTTTTAAAATGATTACTGAGCACGTTTACCAAGATTTCTTAACTCTGATCTTCACCTTAGTAAGGTCCTGAGGATTTCTTCTTGTAGTAGATGAATCCAGCAGCTGAAAGCACGATCCCCAACACCAGCCCTGACGCTCCGATAGCAATCTTACTCCTCTCAGGTGCAGGAGCAGAGGGATCTGTGTGATAGAGACATTAACAAAATAAACACATAGAATGAAGAATATAATCAGCAGGTCAGCTGCACCCTGTTCCAAATATAATGTATTTATTTTTAGTTTAGTTAAATGTGATCAGACTCACCCCACTTATACACCATGGGTTTCTGGAAGCTGGCGTGTTCCACCACACAGGAGATCTCCTCTCCAGACTCAGGCATGTACTCCAGATGTGAGTGGATCTGATAGTACCAGTCTCCATCAGCCATCTCCTCAGTGGACGTCACACCACCCTCAACCTCCTTACCGTTTCTCAGCCAGGTCACTTTAATGAACTTTGGGTAAAAGCTGTAAGCGCTGCAGACCAACCCAGCAGGATGTGAGCCGTCTGAGCGCTTCACTGACTTCACTTCAACCTGAGGCTCCACTGCAGAAATAACCACAGCACTGACATGACATTCTATGTTAATACAAATTATTTAATGTATCACATCCCATAATTATAAAATTTTTAGAAAGAAAAATATAGTGATTTATTTATTTATTTTTTAAAAATGGCTTACCTGACTTATCAATTATACATGAATAGCGGTTCTGTGCATTGTGCTTACAGACGCCATCCACTTCAGCTCGCTCTCTTTGCAAGAGGGATGTGTCATTGTTCCATAACTCTGCATTATAAAGGCCATGCGGAGTGTAGCCCTGAAACTTCCCGACTGTACTGTTAAACCATAAGTACCTAACCTTGTTAAAAATGTAAGAATCAATGTAAACCATATCACTTAAATCTCTGGAGCTGTAAATGCACTGAGATCTCCTCTCATTGTAATATCCATCTGAAACAGTAAAACACATGATCTCCACTTTAACACACATCAGAGTTATTGAGACTTTACTGTTTATTTACACTTCACCCAGTAAACCCAGTTTAACCCATGTATTTCATTTCATCTAATTTCTTAGGTAATGATGAAACAATAATCCAGTATTAAAGCAATAAATAAACCTACTTATTGTGCCCAGCATGGAGAGTAACCCCATTAGGAGACAGATCCACAGCTTTGCCATCATCTCTGATAGTGATAGAAGTGATCGTGAGAGAAGTCAGTGTGTGTACTCACTCACACAGGGTTATTAAACTGACCAATCACACGCTGCAGACACACTGCATCATCAGTTACCACCTCATACATTTATTCAAGGCTCAACACTTCCTGTTAATATTTATAATTAAATGTGGTATAAACCTTATCCTAACTGATCAACTGATCTAGTACACATTTCAAAAATGTGATTTTCAAAGAAAATAGTTAATTAGCAGCTTTAGTTGGGTGTTTACTAGGAGCCAGGTGCCGGACATATCAGGTAATATTAGGATCTTAGGCATGCACAGGTTTTCTAAGACATTTGTAGTTATTTATGTAGCAGCTAACAATATACACCTTTATCAGTCAGAGGTTACCAAGTGGAACATTGTAGAGGTGCAGGGGCAGATCTATGGGTGGCAAGATGGTGGCATGGAGACTTTAAGTGGTGCCAGAATATATAACAATATCAGTATTTGCTTGGAAAATCCCCCAAATGTTAAACTTTACATTATTGTGGTACATGAGTAAACCATTGAAAAGAAATAATTAAAGGTGGCATTAAAAATCAATTATTCATTTTATTTCCAAATCTTAATTTTTCCAAATACATGTGGGTAACACTTTACAATCCGGGGGGCACAACAAAGCATATATTAATGCGTGAACTGATGTTAACTTTGTAAAATAAACAGTATTATTATTATTATTATTATTATTATTATTATTATTATTATTATTATTATTATTATTATTATTATGCCCCATGAAGTCAAGATGCAAGGATACATTTTTTATTTGTTACTTATTTCAATGAATCATTAGTTAATACATGTTTATCTTGTAACTTGTCTACAGTCAGCATGAATTGATGATGATGTGTCCATCCAAGTGAAGTCATGACATAAGTATATGTATACAAGTAATTAATTAACTTATTTACATATAAATTTTTTTGGCTGATACAAGAAATCTAATTCATTAATCAATTATACACACACAGGAGTTAACTCAGAAGTGATATATTGGGGTAACACACAGTATAAACGTTAAGTGAGTTGCTCTACACACAAAATCGGGGACAAATTCAGGGTGGACTAAGGCCAAAATAATTAACAACAAACTTTGTTCTTACAAGCTAACTTACTTGAAAAAGCATAAACAAAAGACAATTATATTACTTAACTCCCTTACCAAAAACAGAGATCAAAATCCAGCAGATATGGCAGTCGCTCCCCTACTACCGGGGAATATACAGTGTGAATATTAGCAAGAATATTAGTGTAACTACTTACAATCAGCTAATGATAGATTAAACTCGTAATCAGGAAAAGGACAAGCACAGTTCAAAAAACAGAAAAAAAAATGCAACAAAAAAACAGAGCTTACTGAAACACAACCCAGCTAGCTAAGAATCAACTGGTCGAAACTATGGGCACTGGCTTCTGATGCTTCTAAATAACGTCGATCAATGATGAAGTTATCTTGGGGCAAAAGTGGAAACACAAAGCTGATGAAGTAGCAGCTGCAACGGAGCAGGAAGCAGAGTAGGAAGACCTGGACTGGGGTGTGGGATGGACCAAACTGCGCAGACTAAACACACACACACACACACACACACACACACACACACACACACACACACACACACACACACATACACACATGTTGTGCATGACTGTTACAACCTGCAGTGTGCAGGAGTGTGTGCGTGCGTGTGTGCATGTGTGTGTGTGTGTGTGTGTGTGTGTGTGTGTGTGTGTGTGTTTAGTTTGTGCAGGTTGGTCCTGCAGCTGCTGCTCCATCAGCCTTGTGTTGCCGCTTTCGCCCCAAGACAACATCATCACCTAGGTGCTGCTAGCTGTGTGCGGCAGCAGCTCCCTCTGTTTTCTTCTGTTGACCCTGGCAGCTTTCTGTGTGCTGCCGCTTCTGGTCACTGCTGTGCTGGATATTTACAATTTGGCAGCATTAAATGTGTGGCTTCACAGAGTGACACAACTGGTGAATATTGTTTTTATGGTTTTATGTTGGTATCTTCCCAGAAGCCAATTTAAACCCTTAAAGAAAGCTTAGATTTACATAATTACTGATCACTTTGAATCTTATTTCAGAAATCTGTTGGGAAACATTGAGGGGCACACAGGAGGTTGAAACAGACAGTAAGTGAAAAAAAGCACATTCACTCAAACTTCCTCAACATTCAGTCTACACCATTATTAATAATTAATTTAGATTCATTTGAAAAAATAACACTTTAAAATTAAATTAACGCATATAATTTAATGATCTGTTATTCCCACATTTTAGGCTAACTAATGGGTGTATAACTCTAACCCTATCCCAAACCCTGGGAAATTGGTCTGTTCCCAACCCTTTGTCCCCTGTGGTGCTCTTGGCACCACACTGTGGCAAAGCTATTTGCTTCTTATTTTAAGGGGGAAAAAATCTGTTTGTGACCTTTTGTCTCCCTCTCAATCTCACAACTTCTTGCCTAGGTAGACAGGGTGTTAATTAGCTTGCTGTCTAGTTATTTTAATTTCCTAATAAATGAACAGTAGGTATTACCTCATTCCACTCACTGCTCAAACGCATGCGAAAATCTCCTTTTAGGGGAGGAGTCTAAGGGAAGCATCATTTCTTGCTGTGTTTACTTGCACTCAGACACCGGACTTGTGCTCATATAAATTTCTGATAGATGCAACTTTCATGTATATATAGGGGGAAGAAATCTCCCTGAATCAGCAGGAAACCCCATGATTCTTGTTGTCACATCGATTTTCCAAGGCCCTATTATTAATAACTCTCCCAGGATTGCACCACTGCTTTTGAACTTGCTGGGCTATTCTTTACCCACTTATTCATATATTTCAGTTTACCCGAAAACATGATCAGTGATGGAGGACCCCAACCCCCATCTAGAGTTTGGGTGGGCTTCATGGAAAATTGGGTATAACTGTGAGTCTGACTTCTTGTTACCAACCTCAGTCAAATGCATCAGCACCTCAGGCAGGTTACCAACACCCAGAAGCGGCTCATCCCTGGGAACAGTGTGTGGCTCTCTACCTATGACATCAGAGAGCTGGCTGGCTGACTACAGGAAGCTGAACGCTCAGCCGTAGAAGGTACTGAGTAGAATTAACCCCATCTGTACAAATTGGACCTACCTCATCAGTTTTGCATTGCTCCCTCTTTCCACATTTCACAACTTAAGGCAGTGAATTCAAGTCCTCCTGTGTCAGCACTTTGTAACAGTCAAAAGTAAAGCTGTAACTTTAAGTTTTCTTTGGAGCATGACAAACTGCATTTCTTTTTTTGGTTGTTTGCTTATTTGTTTGTTTTTGTCTTAGAAACTTCAAGAAAGAAAAAACAGACAATTTATTGTGGAGATTTTAAATGGCTTTACTGATTTATTTAGCATAATAAACCCTTAAAGGTTTTAATAAATCATTAGAATTAGAAAGCCTTTAGTCAAGCAAAAGAATAAGGCCCATGTCAGGAATCAAAATAAGTGAATAAAAATTGTATTCAGTATATTTGAAAAAAAATCAATTTATTTAATGATGATTTATCAGTTTATCAATTCCATCAATTTATTAGATACTATTAAGAAACCTTACAGGACTTTATTGAGATTGTGGTTCTTCTGTACAGTAATGTGAGCTAATATCAGTTACACTG
>JAQQZR010001306.1:0-11566 GCA_030068235.1 Notoglanidium macrostoma
ACAGAAAGGCACCCTGGGTGACCCGGGGATCGAACCCAGGACCTTCTTGCTGTGAGGTGACAGTGCTAACCACTACAAAACCGTGCCGCCGAGAAGAAGAGATCTGTGATTTGTAATCAATACTTTAAAGGTCTAAAAAACGGTAAAAAGGTTTTTTAAACTGTAATTAAGTAGGAGTACAATTTTTCCATATTAATTATATGAATTAATTATTAATATTAATATATTATTATTATATATAATATAATATTATTAATATAAATAATGAATAAATACAGTAAGGAAGTACAATGACTCAGGTATTTTCCACCCCTGGACATATGCTGCTATAGTGTTTGGATCTGCTCACCTCTGTATGCTGATAAGCTGCAGCCTCGTTACTCTTCTCGCTCTGTTTCTTTCCATTCTCATGCCCTGGTGGGGGTGCAGATGTGGGTAGGACTGCTCTTATTTCTGGTTCTGGTGGCACACTCTCTACCTTAGTCTTCTCAGTAGTCTGGTTCTGAAATAATACCTGAAGAGTACACAAAACAACCACTAATGTGAATCTGTTAATTAAAGATATAAATCAATGTTTATGCTTATGTTTTGTGCTATTGCACAAAAATGTATTAATAATAAAAAAAATGTAGAAGAGCAAAGAAATATAACACCCTCTACAACAAATCAACAAGTAGTGGCATACTGGTATGCAGAAGAGGGTAACATAAGAGTCATATAAAATTACAAGTTTTTTTATTTTAATGTAATTTATATGAGTAAGAAAATATGCACAAACATATTTTAAATGCCTGTTGTTAGGAATCTGCCCCTTGCTGCAAGTGTGGCGTGCATTGTGGACTTGGTCGCACCCACCGCACTTTCATTATCTCCGTCGCGCGTACTTCCGTGTTATGGCGTGATCCTCAAAGGACTACAGTTCCCGTGAGCACACACTCCCAGCCAGATCACGTGACCTGATATTGGATGCAGATACATCCAATCTTGAGACAATCATGTTATGTTTAAAAGGATTCTCGATTGCGCTTCGGATTCGCGAAGCATTCGATTGGCCCCGTGTTATCTTTGCCAAGCCTTGAATTACCCGTGATTGCTTTCTAGTGTATTGGACACTACTTTCCGTTTTTGACTATTGTTCTCTGGATATTCTTTGATGTACTGTTTGCCGATCGACTGACCTTGTTTCTGTTTTGGAATTTCTCTTGTGCCTGCCGATTCTGTACCTCTGCCTAGGACTTGACTGGACTGGACTCAGATCCCCCCCACACACACTGAACTGCACTATTTGCTGCTGGAATTGCACATTCTTTCACATTTTATTACATTTACCAAATGTTTCCATTCCATTTGATTGCACATTCCATACCATTGAACATATTTCTATTTACAGCTTGTATTTTGTATTTACAGATTATATTCCATATTCCTTATATCTTTATATCATTTTATATTTGCATATCTTTTATATATTTTATATCTTTGTTATCTTTACCCCTTTCTTTTTATTATATCCATACATCCATTATCTATACCGCTTTTATCCATCAGGGTCTTGGGGAAGCTGGAAGCCAGGGTCACGGGGAAGCCAATCCCAGCATCTTCGGGTGAGAGGCGGGGTACACCCTGGGCAGGTCGCCAGTCCACCACGGGGCCAACACAGACAAACAACCACACATACTGGCATTCACACCTATGGGCAATTTAGAGTAGCCACTTGACCTAATCTGCATGTCTTTGGACTGTGGGAGGAAATCCACGCATGCACGGGGAGAACATCCACACAGCATGGCACCCTGGGTGACCCGGAGATCGAACCCAGGACCTTCTTATATTTTATTCTTCGACCCGTCTTTATGGCTCGGGCACTGCAAATCATTTCCCTGCATGTCGTACCACGTATGATTGTGTATGTGACAAATAAAATTTGAAAATTTGAATTTGAGTCAAGACCATGTTCGTGCCGGAATCTAAGTCCAAGCCAGAGTCCGAGTCCAAGTCCGAGTCCGAGTACATGCCTGAGTCCATGTCCAAGCCCGAGTCCAATTCAGTGCCAGAATCCAAGTCCAACTCCGGCCAGAGTCCGAGTCCAAGTCCAAGTATGCTCCAGTGTCCGAGTCCAAGTCCAAGTCTGCGCCAGAGTCCAAGTCCAAGTCTGTTCCAGTTCCTCGTTCTGCTCCTGTTTCAGCCAAAGTTGCTCATGAACAGACTTCATGGCCATGGAGACTGTCCACTTCATGGCCACAGAGACCGCTCACGTCAAGGTCAAGGAGACTGTTCACGTACACGTCTCCGTGCCTGTTCCAGTACTCGTCACAAAGCCTGTTCCAGTATTTATCACTGTTCCAGTACTCATCATAGAGCCTGTTTCAGTACAAGTCACAGTTCCAGTACACGTCCCAGAGCCTTTTCCAGTGAGATCACAAGTCACAGAGCTTGTTCTAGTGAGAGAACAAGTCACAGAGCCTGTTCTTCTCTCAGTCACAGAGCCCGGTCTTCTCTCAGACACAGAGCCTGTTCTTCTCTCAGTCACAGAGCCTGTTCTTCTGTCAGTCATAGAGCCCGTTCTTCTCTCAGACACAGAGCCTGTTCTTCTCTCAGTCACAGAGTCTGCTACAGCTGACGTCACAGAGCCTGCTACAGTAAAAACCCCAATCACAGCTCAAACCACTGAGCCCGCTCCAGTTCCTGTTCCAGTCACAGTCTAGGAACCCGATCCTGTTCCAGTTCCTGTTCTAGTGATGGTTACAGCTCAAGCCACAGAACCTGATCCTGTTCCAGTAGGAGTGACACTCACAGAGCCCGCTCCCATCACACTCACAGAGCCAGAGCCCATTCCTGTCACAGCTCCAGTCTCAGAGTACGCTCCAGTCTCAGAGTCCGCTCCTGCCACAGCTCCAGTCTCAGAGTTTGTTCCTGTCACAGCTCCAGTCACAGAGTCCGTTCCTGTCACAGAGTCTGTTCCAGTCACAGCTCGAGTCACGGACGCTGCTCAAGCTACAGATGCAGCTCAAGTCACAGTGCCAGTTCCTGTTCCAGTAGGAGTAACAGAGCCCACTCCCGTCACACTCACAGAGCCAGAGAACATTCCTGTCACAGCTCCAGTCTCAGAGTCCGCTCCAGTCACAACTCCAGGCTCAGAGTCCACTCCAGTCACAGCTCCAGGCTCAGAGTCCACTCCAGTCACAGCTCCAGTCTCAGAGTCCGTTCCTGTCACAGCTCCAGTCTCAGAGTCCGTTCCTGTCACAGCTCCAGTCTCAGAGTCCGTTCCTGTCACAGCTTCAGTCACAGAGTCCGTTCCTGTCACAGAGTCTGTTCCAGTCACAGCTCAAGTCACAGAGCCCGTTCCTGTCACAGATGCTGCTCCAGTCAGAGCCAGTTCCTGTCACAGACACAGCTCAAGTCACAGAGCCAGTTCCTGTCACAGACGTCGCCCCAGTCACAGAGCCAGTTCCTGTCACAGACGTCGCCCCAGTCACAGAGCCAGTTCAAGTCACAGAGCCTGCTCCTGTTCCAGTCGTGCTCGACGCCAAAGCCACAGAGCCTGCTCCTGTTCCGGTCACACTCGCAGCCCAAGCCACAGAGCCTGCTCCTGTTCCAGTCACAGCCATAGAATACATCCTGGTTCAAGTGTTTCCAGTCAAGCCTGCCTCAATGCCTGAGTTCCTGCCTGAGCCCTCATCAAGACAAAAGTTCTCTGTGGGGGTTCTTAGTGACAAGCCTGAGCCTACGGGCACAGGACCCCCACGGGATAACCTCGTTAGGCACTCCGGGAGTAGCGCCTTTGGGGGGGGGGGGGTTCTGTCAGGAATCTGCCCCTTGCTGCAAGTGCGGCATGCATTGTGGACTCGGCCGCACACTGCGCTTTCATTATCTCCGTCGTGCGGAAGCGCACACTTCCGCATTATGGCGCGAACCTCAAAGGATAACAGTTCCCGTGAGCAACTGATGCATCCAATCCTGAGACAATCATGTCATGTTTAAAAGGACTCTCAGTTGTGCTTCGGATTTGCGAAGCATTAGATTAGCCCCGTGTTATCTTTGCCAGACAAGTTCAAAGCTATAGCAATAGTTGTATACATTTACATTTACCTAATTCATCAAATACTTTTATCCAAATCAACTTACATTTGAGACAGGATATGACTAAGCAGATGAGGGTTAAGAGTCTTGCGGAAGGGCCTAACATTGCAGTTTAACAGTGCTGAGATTTGAACTCATGTAGTCTTAACCACTACTCAAATAAAGAGTGACTTACTGTGATCAGGATTTGACCTGATGCTTTACAGGTCCAGTAGCACTAGGGTTGAAATGCTTTATGCACTACTCTAAGAGAAGAGACACCACACCCTGGCTGGGAATTGAACCAAGGCGACAAAGGGAAGGGGGCAGAATCCCAGGCCTAAGAGAGAGGATTAATGGTACTGATAATGCAAGATCCCAGTGTGAAGGTTGAATATGATGAAATACATCATTAGTAAGCCACAACCAACAGGGTGTTACAGTGGTTTTATTATGGGATAAGGATAATTTTTGTGAAAAATATTTGCTCATTTTGAAATTGATGCCAGCAACACGTTTAAATAAAGTTGGGACAGGGTCATATTTACCACTATGTTGCATCATCGCTACTTTTAACATCACTCTCTAAACGTTTTTGAACTGAGGAGACCAGTTGCAAGAGTTTTAAAAGTTAAATTTTGTCCCTTTTTTTATGTCTTGCTGAAATAAACAAGGCCTTCTCTGAAAACAACGTTGCTTAAATGGCAGTATGTGTTGCTCCAAAATCTGTAATTATGATTCTGGATTAATGTTGCCTTCTCAGATGTGCAAGCTACCCATACCATGTGCACTAATGCCCCAAACCATCATAGATGCTGGCTTTGGACTGTAGGACACCGTAATTTCCAAAAAAAATATTCTAATATTGATTCATCAGACCCCAGGACAGTTTTCCACTTCACTTCAGTTCATCTTACATGAGCTCGGTCCCAGAGAAGGCAGCAGCGTTTCTCGATCATGTCTATATATGGCAGTGGTTTTAGAAAGTGTTTGTGAGCCACGCAGTGATTTCCACTATCGTATCTGCTTTAATGCATTGCTGCCTGAGGGCCTGAAGATCATAACCATCAATGTTGATTCTCAGCCTTGTCTCTTATGTGCAGAGATTTCTTCAGATTCTCTGAACCTTTTAATGATATTATGTATCCCGGATGATGAAATCCCCAAATTCTATGCAGTTTTATGTTGGGGAATGTTATTCTTAAACTCTTGCACTATTTGCCCATGCAGTCTTTCACAGAGTATTTTCCATCGTTACTGCTGAGAGACTCAGCCTTTCTGAGATGCTCTTTTTATACCCAATCATCTTACTTACCTGTTGCCAAAGCTACCTTTGAGCTATTCCTGTACCTGTTACCTCTGTGAGCTATTCAACCAGGTGTGCTTTTTTCCAGTCTATTTTTTTCCTGTCCTAACTTTTTTGAAACAGGTTGCTTGCATCAAATTTAAAATGAGCATATATTTTTCATAAAACAATATGAATAATTTTTCATAAAATATTGTTCTACTAGTTTGCTAAACAACATGACAGATATAAGATTAAGGCAGTATATGCAAACAATGGTTAAAGTGTAATGGTTTGTTGTTTTAAAACCTGGTGCATTGATACAGATTTCAATATTGTGATATATTCGCAGATGTGTGTGAGATAGATAGATAGATAGATATATAGATAGATAGATAGATAGATAGATAGATAGATAGATAGATAGATAGATAGAGAGACATATGTATATATTTTATATTTAAGTATTTTACAACAGCAATTAAATTTCTGATCCAAAACTATATGTGGCAATGCTTGTTTTGGATTTCAGTTTCAGTTTCTAAAACTAATTTAAGTCAATAAGCCAGCTGTCATATGATGATAAATTGAGCTTTACAATATATTCTTAAAAAAGATTGACAGTCCAATCTTCTGACAGTTGACTTCTCCATCCAAGTGAACTACAAAACATTCAATCCACTTCACAAATTCATAATTTAAACTTGGTTAAATCAGATTTGGTTGCTACAGCTATCCTACACAAGTTGTCACTAACACTTTTGCTGATGACTGTCCTACACAAATGTTTAAGAAAACAAACAGAGAGAAATAAGAAAACACTGTTAAATTTTCCCATATCAATTTTCTAAACTCACCCTCTCAATGTTGGCCACTCGCTCCAGCAGCTCGGCAGTGAGGGCACTTAGCTTCAACAGATTTGCTTTGGAGAAAGAGTCCTCCAGCAAGTCCATTATTGATAGGAACTGTAAGGACCAAACAAAATCACAACAAAGCTTGGGACAAACCTTGCAGCGCATCTCACAATTGTATATTCTTTAGTATTGTTCTCAAACCATCAGAGTGACAGTAAGAGCAATATTTCAATGGATTATTTGGTTCCTTACAATATCCATCCATCCATTATCTTATACCGCTTTATCCATCTGGGTAGTGGGAAAGCTGGAGCCAATCCCAGCATCTCCGGGCGAGAGGCAGGGTACACCCTGAGCAGGTCGCCATTCCACCACAGGGCCAACACAGACAAACAGCCACACACACTCGCATTCACACCTATGGGCAATTTAGAGTAGCCAGTTGACCTAATCTGCATGTCTTTGGACTGCATGCACGGGGAGAACATGCAAACTCCGCACAGAAAGGGTGACCTGGGTATCGAACCCAGGACCTTCTTGCTGTGAGGCGACGTGCTAACCACCACACCACGGTGCCACCTGGTTCCTTATATATATATATAACTAACCTGAATTCCAGAAAAGTTGGGATGTTCTTTAAATTTGAATAAAATTAAAACTAAAAGACTTTCAAATCACATGAGCCAATATTTTATTCACAACAGAACACATATAACATAAATTTTAAACTGAGAAATTTTACAATTTTAGGCACAAAATGAGCTCATTTCAAATTTGATGCTTGCTACAGGTCTCAAAATAGTTGGGACAGGGGCATATTTAACATGGTATGGCACATCGTCTGGAGGGGAGCATATGTTGCTCTAAAACCTGTATATACCTTTCAGCATTCATAGTGCCTTCCAAAACATGCAAGCTGCCCATACCGTATGCACTTATGCACCCCATACCATCAGAGACGCTACCTTCTGAACTAAATGCTCATAACATGCTGGAAGGTCTCCCTCCTCTTTAGCCCGGAGGATACAGCGTCTGTGATTACCAACAAGAATGTCAAATTTGGATTCGTCTGACCATATAACACTTTGAAAAAGTCCATTTTAAATGAGTCTTGGCCCACAGGACACGACGGCACTTCTGGACCATGTTCAAGTATGGCATGAATATTCTTGATAAAAGAATAAAAATATTTTTTTATGGAATTTTTTTTTTAAAGAAATATTCTAAAAATATTCCTTTTGGCAAGATAAAGCTTTAGTTGGCATCTGCAGATGGCACAGTGGATTGTGTTTACCGACAGTGGTTTCTGGAAGTATTCCTGGGCCCATTTAGTAATGTCAATGACACAATCATGCCGATGAGTGAGGCAATGTCATCTGAGGGCCCGAAGACCAAGGGTATTTAATAAAGGTCTTCAGCCTTGTCCCTTACGCACAGAGATATCTCCAGTTTCTTTGGATCGTTTGATCATGTTATGCACTATAGATGATGAGATTTGCAAAGCCTTTGCAATTTGATGCACTCTTTCACAGATTGGAGAGCCTCTGCCCATCTTTAATTCTGAGAAACTCTGCCTCTCTAAGACAATTTCCCAGTTTGAACATTTGTCATGTTATATATGTTCTGTTGTGAATAAAATATTGGCTCATGTGATTTGGAAGTCTTTTAGTTTTCATTTTATTCAACTTTAAATAACGTCCCAACTTTTCTGGAATTCAGGTTGTATATATATGTGTGTGTGTGTGTGTGTGTGTGTGTGTGTGTGTGTGTGTGTGTGTGTGTGTGTGTGTAAGAGCGAACTTCAACACAGTGACACCACAGCTCACACTAAAAGACAGTACACAGAGGTGTGACAAAAAGAAAAACCAAAATAAAATGTTTTAGTAAGGTTCTGGGCCAACAGGACATCTTCACCGGAACCCATTCAGTGAGACTCATTCAGATCCATTCAGTATATATATATATATATATATATATATATATATATATATATATATATAAACACACACACACATACATACATACATACATATTCCAAGATTAATTGAGCCTTAGGTTTTTTATATTAAATTATTAACCTGTGATAATTAATGGAATATTTTATTTACAATGTACTAATAAAAGTTATAAATAGTTATATATATTTAATAAATACTTTCTTTTTCCTTTCTTGTTTTTGGCAAAAAGTAAACATCCAGAGAGCCTTTGTATTGATGTGAAATCTTCTGCTATGCACAATTCATCAGTCTCTGTTCTCTCAATCAATGAAAATGGAATACCGCTGACAAGACAATACTATATTTAGGTGCTGGACCACTCTTGGTGAAGCAGTGACACTGACATGGTAGTGTGTATTGAATTTGTATGAGTTTATCAGTGTTGCTTAAATGCCTCACTGTCACTATTGGTTAATGAACAGTCTACTAACTGAAAACATACAGCCTCCAACCAAGAGCAATCAGAAACTGACTGAAGGGCTAAAGGGCAATTAAAACAAATTGAGCATATAAAATGATCTACCGCTATATAACGGTGAATGTAAAAGTCCAATAAGTGAACACACACACACACAACACTGGTTTTGCTTATACCAGTGCAACACACTGCATGTGCCGTCACTGGGCTGAGATGGTCCTGTGGTGCTTATTTTCCAGGGGGATAACAATAGTTGGGCTACAATAATTGCATACCAACAAAGCGCACCTGTGTACCTGATAAAATACCCTGTGTGTGTAGCTAAATGGTATGTGTACATTATAAAATGGCTATGGTGTTTAGCCTTAATCCGGTATAATGGGAGATATAAACGCTGGGAGATCTAGGTAACTTTTTTTAATACACTTGGTGTCACCTTGTCATTTTCTCTCGCAGCTTGTAGCAGCTTTTTTTCTCTCAAGCTTTCCTCGCAGGGCTGCTGCGCTGGTTGTGGAGTTGCTGCACATGCGCACTTGCAGCCGTGGCGAGATGCGACGCTCTGGACCATGTAGGACTCCGAAGGGCGCGTGCTCCTGCCAAGTACTCTGACAACACATTTACAGCCACAGTCAGCGCCTCTCTCTTTGTCATAATCAGCCAGCAGCTACAAAGAGAAGAGGACGCACCGATACATTTTCCACCAAGCCATGATCAATGCAACACAGCAACGTAACAAAGTAAAACTTTTAAATAAGTTCGTTAAACTAGCCTGCAGTGCATGCACAACACATTACACAGTAAACACTGTTTATTGGATTTTAATCATCAAACATGAGTGTATCGATTAACAATTAACATACATTCATTAGGAAAAGAAAAATGTGCACTTTGAAATCGGTAATGGCATTGTTCCTTACCTCAATCAAAACGTTACTCTGATCTTCAAATTCAGCTTCTAAAGTTTTGTTATGTTCACTTTTCTCCTCCTGAAGTGCTCGGGGTGAGTTTGGGGCGGCTGAAGAGTAAACCAGTAACACCAGGCACCAAAATCCCACTTTCTCCATTTCAGAGCTACAAAACCTTTATTCTACACTGTAAACAAATCTTTCTGGGGGTTTGGTAAACACGTGACAGTGAATGCTAGGCTCTAGTTTTTTAGTTTATTATAGAGATGCCTTATGTATCTCAATATATTGCGCTCGTCTGGTCCAATCATTGAAACGGCGGATGGAAACGACAGAGATTAGACAGATCAGTGTCGTTAATCTCCAAATGAACAGGTGCTGGATCTCTCTGCTGTATGAAGAAAAGTCTGAAACAGTCTATTCCAGCTGAGAGAAAGTGAGGAGGGCAGGCTGGAACGGCTGCAGGGGACAACTAGTGGGTGGCAACTGGGGATCACGCCAAGGACTGCACCATATGTCGTTTAGTGGTGATCATCACCATATTGTCTCTGTTGGATGTAATTTACAGATGAGCCCTATAACAAATCATGTGAGCTGTGAGCATGCCGACTAGTCAGAGACTTTCAAAATGAACGCTAATTGTTTTCATTAATCACGGCATTTCCGAGATCCAACAATCATTTTGACCAGCAATGTTAATAATGTTAATAAACACACGCCCACTGCGTGCACCAGTGGAAGTACCAGAGCGCCATCTTCTGCACGTTTTTGCACACTGTCATGAATTAGAGAGATATTTTATATTAGTTGCTATTATGCTATTAATGTAATGTAATATTATTACTGACTTAAGTTACTTATTTAGGCCTTATAGTAATTTGCACCTGCACATTCAGATAGAAAAAATTAAACACTGCTTTGTTCACTAAATTAATAATAATCTTGTAAAGCAGGACATAGACCTTATCTGCCTAAGTATTGTTGTCTAGCAGGTTTAAGACTGTAAATACACACTCAGAGAACACTTGTGCACCTACTCATTCATGCAATTATCTAATCGGCCAATCATGTGGCAGCAGTGCACTGCATAAGATCATGCAGATGCGGGCCAGCAGCTTCCGGTAATGCTGACATCAACCATCAGAATGGGGAAAAATCCCACACTGCCTCGAACCACTACATGCCAGGAGTGCCATGCCTAAGCAAAGCAGAACAACACAGGTGGGACAAGTGGCCTCCAGTATGCAAGTGGAAGGACTGGCACAAGTTTGATTATGATGTGGACATCCTGAAAGCAACATCGAAGGGCCGATGCAGACAGGAGACTCCAAACAACTAAAACATGGCAGTTTAAGGAAGACAGGCAGACCTTGGGAAAATGAACTACCCTCAAGGAGAATAAACTTCTTCGTGCCTGGGATTACCAGGCAGCTGCTAGTGCAGAAAGACAGCAGTCACCTCACTTGTTCCTCAGAGGAGACAGACGATCATCTCAGTAAGTAGCCCAAATCAGGGGAAATTCATGAGGGAAATCCATGAGGACTTCCAGAGCCAATTCAACCAGAGAATTAATAAGTAGCTTGACATGTTTTGAAAGTGCATTATGGTATAAACTAATAATATTTTTTGATGGGCATTAGACCACATAAATAATGCCCAATGGAAGGAAAAAAATATACAGTTGAACAGAATATACCAAGTACATACCATGATATACTCTCATTCTTTCTGAATCACTCTCCAAGTATCCTCAGGTTTAATCAGGCTGTTTGCTCCACCAGAAGTCTTACTTGTACGCTCTATCTGTCTCTGAGTGCAGGCAGCTTTCAGTCAGGGTCTTTCTCAGGTAGGCTGATGTGACAACTAATGTTAAATGGCAGGATACCTTTTTATACATGATCACAGTGTAATCATTATGACCCCTTGACCTGGAGTAAATGCTGGTTTCTAGCAGGGATTGTCCTGTCTTTATGTTTTATTTGGAAGGTAGCACCAGGGCTCAGCTGTTCATTCATTGCTAGTAATGTCAGATCTTTTTGGGGAATTAT
>JAQQZR010001307.1:0-11566 GCA_030068235.1 Notoglanidium macrostoma
TGTCAGCTGGGATTGCCACATCTATCACTACTGCTGTTTTCTGCTCCTTATCAACCACCACTATGTCTGGTTGGTTGTCAGCTGATTATCTGTCTGGAACTTGAAGTCCCACAGGATCTTAGCCCTGTTATTCTCAGCCACTTTCAGTCGTGTCTCCCGTCGGGCCTTGGGAACTTCTGGGATACTTGGTGCAGATGCTTCTATACACTGTCCCCACCACTTGATTATGCCTTTCAGTATATGCTGTCCCAGCCTGCATCTTGCACCCAGCTATTATGTGCTGGACAGTCTCAGGGGCATCTTTGCACAGCCTGCAGCTTGGGTCCTGCCTACTGTGGTAGACCCCTGCCTCTACAGATCTGGTGTGTAGGGCCTGTTCTTGTGCTGCCATGATCAGAGCCTCTGTGCTGTCCTTCAGGCCAGCTTTTTCTAGCCACTGGCAGGATTTCCTGATGTCAGTTACTTCCTCTCTGCCAGTGGTACATTCCATGGAGGGGCTTGGTGTTCCACAATGCTTTCTCATCCTCCTCATTATCTTCTGTCTTCTGCTGCCTGAGACACTCTTTCATCAGTTCATCTTGGGGGGCCATCTTCTTGATGTATTCACGGATGTTCCTTGTTTCATTCTGGAAGTCTCTGAGAGCTGGACTTCGGATGGAACCCTCCGTGCATCGTGAGGACTTTCCTCTCTTAGCCACCATGTGTCCGCATTTATCCAGTCTGAATGACAAGACACACATGATGTCATCCATGTACACAAGGTGGCTGATGGTTACTCCACTTCTGAACTTGTACCCATATCCACTTCATGTGATGATGTAGTTGAGGGGGTTCAGGCCTATGCAGACCAGCAGTGGGGACAGTCCATTACCTTGGTATATACCGCACTTTATGTTGATTTGTGTGATGGCCTTGGAATTGGCTTCAGGTGTTGTCTTCTATAGCCGCATTGAGTTCTTCATGAAGCTTATCAGTGCCTTGTTAGCGCCAAGAATTCCTGGCGTCAAGTCATAGGCCTTCTTGTATCCAGGCTGTTCGCACGTTGGACTGCCTAGGCTTAGAGTCTTGGGTGATTGCTCTGTCGACCAGTAGCAAGTGCTTTGACCCTCTGGTGTTGGTTCCAATTCCTTTGTGAGCTTTGCTCATGTATTGACTCATGTGTCTGCCTAGCTTCTCCACTATGATGCCTGAGAGGAGCTTCCATGTTGTGGAGAGGCAGGTTATTGGCCTGTAGTTGGATGGAGGAAAAGATCCTTCTGTGACCAGAAGGTTGCCAAGATGGGGTTATAGTCTTCCACGTTCAAGCTCTGAGAGTAGCTTCCTTCTGATCAAATCAAACCCTTATCTCCTTGTTCTAAAGGCAGCATTGTTACCACTGTACTATCCAGCTGCTAGCTATACATATATTGCAGCTGGATATGTATATTAAATTGAAACTACTGACAGGTGAAGTGAATAACATTGATTATCACTGATAATAACATTGATTGTGGGATATATTAAGCCGCAAGAAGTTGATGTGTTGGAAGCAGGAAAATGGGCGTGTGTAAGGATACAAGTGACTATAACCTGAGTGTAAGGATCTGAGGGATTTGGCACATAGTGATGGCTAGACAACTGGATCAGAGCATCTCCAAAACAGCAGGTCTTCTGGGGTGTTTTCGATGTCCAGTGGTTAGTACCTACCAAAGGTATTCTAAGAAAGGACAACAGGTGAACCTGTGACAGGGTGATGATCCCTGAGGCTCATTAATGCAGCGTGAAGGCTAGCCATCTGCTCTAATCCCACAGAAGAGCTTCTGTAGCACAAACTGTTGGAGAAGTGAATGCTGGTTCTGACAGAAAGGTGTGAGACACACAGTGCAGCGCAGCTTGCTGTGTTTGGGGCTGCGCTGATGTTACTTTGTCACATACCACATACCTAAACATTGTTGCAGACCAAGTACACACCTTCATGGTAACAGTGTTCCCTAATGGCAGTGGCATCTTTCAGAAAAATAATGCTCCCTGCTACACTGCAAACAATTGTTCAGTAATGGATTAAGGACCATGACAGCGTTGACTTGCCACCAAATTTCCCAGATCTTAATCGAATTGAGCGTCTGTGAGCAACAAACAAGTGCAATCCATAGAGGCCCCACATCACAATTCTACACTTTAGTGTCATATCAGTAGAGACATAATAAAAAAGTATTTTCTATCTTCAGTAAAGTCATACTAAAGGTGTGTAAGTGTGTCATTTCACTATACAGAGGTATAAGATGTTATGAATGTGTTATGTACATTTTGTAAGCACACATAAAAAGTCATAAAGTACATAGATTAAATCACAGATATTATAAATTTACAGATGTCACAAAAGTTTGTCCATATTTTTCTAAAGAATCTGTACAGGATAATCGTCTCTGACTCCAGGGATGATCAGAGGATGCAGTGCTGTTTTGGGTTCCACATTAGTGAAAGTGTGGATGTGTGATTCTGTATTAATATTATAAAATGACAGTGTGTGTTTATCACAGTCTAAAAACACTCCCACTGCTGTGAGCTCTTTATCATCGTCTGGGAGGGAAATCAGTCCTGCCTGACCTCTGATATAAAATCCTTTTTCTTTTTCATAACAGAGAACCCAAAATTCATTCTGTGGTGTTAACGGGATGTTGAACTTCCTCTCAGCTGCATCACTCGCTACACCAACGAACCAGGAGAGCTTATTTACTATATGTGACTCTCTCACTTTCACCTCCCAGTAATGTTTACCAGACATAAACTTCTCTTTACACAGAGTGAAGATTTTGTCCTCATCAGAATTGTTACTATCCCAGTTCTGCTTTGGAAGAATGAACTTTACTTCCTTTCCCTCATGTTTAAGGAATTCTGGAGTTTCATCTGGATCGATGATGTTCACTGCAGAAATAAATAAGAAGTTTTAAAATTATTATTTTAAACTTCACATTTACAGGAATACAGTAAATAAAACTGAATTTATTTCTTACCTTTGAATTTTTTTGCTTGGTCCAAATCTGTTGGAAAAATCACAAGTAGCAAAATTAAGCACAGCAATAATATGCATTATTTGTACAATATGTATTGTATTGGATTGTACTGAATTGCTCCTGTCTGGTTAAAATTTTAGCATCTATAGTTTAGATCCTGACAATATGAGACACAATAACCGATTAACCAACTGATTAATATAACAACATCATTAAACTGTTCAATTTTAAAATTAAACTTCTATATACTATATATGTCTTTTTATCTACTGTTGCTTACATCTTTGCAGTAATATTTAATCACAGTGTTTCTCTGACAGAAGACTCTTTGGGGCAAACTCACTCCAGCTGCCAGTTCAATCATCACCATTGGTTGCATGCATGAAAAGTCTAAATTAGTCCTGGAGATAAGAGAGTCTGCAGGCCCACTAGTGAGAAATGCTCATGTCCCTTTCTGAACAGGCCAGAAGTGGTGGGCAAAATGGAGGTCAACAAGTCCATTATCAAACTGGAGGAGGAGATTACTTCAGAAGGGTGCAAGTCAGACAAGCAGGGGATAAACTCCACACCTCTGGTCCAAGGCCTCAAAAATGGAATGAAAGAATGAAGAATGAAAGTCATGGGCATGGAAGAGGTGACAAGGGCAGAGTGTGAGCAATACAGAATCAGGGCTGTTTCTCATGGTGGACAGGAAAGCTGGACCACGAGGGAGGGAATTCTCAACAGATTTCTCAGCTGGGACAACATGTGGGATCTTCAAGTCAGACTAAGGTTCCTCCCTAGGGTGACCTGCAAAACTCTGCCATGCCCCAAAAACCTCCATCAGTGGTTTGCCAATGAGGAAAGCTGCCCCTTTCTGCAACACAATCAGAGTTAGCCTACAACATATGATGTCAGGGTGTAAGACGGTGCTGAAGGAGGAGCGCTACAGATGGTGGCATGGAAGGTCTTAGGAAGCTGGCTGAAGTTTTGTAAACCTGCAGGCAAGCCGTAGCCAACAGGTGAAAAACACCTCATCTAGGTCAACATGCCTGGACATCCTTTCATCAGTTAAGGATTGAAACATGATGGTTGATATCAGTTAAGGAGCTCCATTTTCCTCCTGAGAAAACCACTACACCACTCTGGCCAGGCATAGTGCTTTGGTCTGTTGTTGCCAAGATTCTACTCACTGAGCTCACATTCCTTGGGAGGCAGGAATGCAGGTTGTCCAATATAGTAAAAGGACAAAGTACTTAGAACTTGATGCTGAATGCAGGGATGCAGCTGGCTGGACTATTATCAATTACCATGTGGAAGTAGGCTGTGGTGGCTTCATCAGCACATCAAACCGCATGGCTGTTCTGGGACGTAAGTGTAACTAGGGCAAATTGCTGAAGATCATCAAAAGCCTATGGCTGAGGAGGAAGGATAAGAATTGAGGGTGCATCCAATAAGAAAGGGCAGCTGCAGGGGTGGCAGGAAAACATCTGTGCCACTGCTCTGACACCAGAAGATGTTCCAGGGATAAAGAAGTGAAACATCAATGAGGACTGGTTCCCAGCTGAAGACCATGTAGCTGACTCCATGGAGCTGAAGGAGGTATGATATGCAGAAATGTCTAGCAGGAAATTACATCCACCTGTACAATCTAATTTAACTGCAGATTTGAGGTTTTTTTTTTTAAATCACATCCTAAGTTTATTTCAGTGTATAAGTTAAATACACCATTTGTAAAATATATGAATATGAGTGTATTACACTGACATTTCTATGTTAGAGGTTCATTGATCTGCTGTAAACCACATTTACCTGAAGTTGGTGGTAATTTCAGCCTGGTGTCTGGAAACAGAGAGACAATGTGTTAAACAGAAACATTTAATATCTTCTAATAAATTGCTAATCAGGTTTGTGTCTGAAGTGTACAGATGAGAAGATGTGACCAACCTCCATCCACAGTGTGATGATCTGTATCTGCAGCTGAAGCGTCATTCTTATCCTCATTCTCCACACAGTTCTCATACAAAGGGTTCCTTTCTGACCCAGTTCCTGATGTTTCACATGTGAGCAAATTGTTTTCTTTAACTCGTGTCCTCTTTCTCCTGAAGTCAAGCAGAACTAAAACATAGAGAAAACCATTGTGTATGAGGCTATACGAGATTTCATCAGTCAGATGTCCAACCTTTCTAAAGAATCACATTTACAACTTCAGTTTTCTGCTTTGTTTATTGTTCATGTAGCCCATATTCAGTGTCCTACCTTTTCTATGTCGCACCAAACACACTGTAGATCCAGTGATGCACAGGAGCAAAAGGATGAGAGTCACAGTGAAAGATACTTTCCATGACTCTAGAAACAATTATAAGCCTGATTATGTTCTGGTTTGGCAAGTGAGATAATTTAGCATAGTTTGATGCACTGCTAACATGATTACATCTCTCACTATTACCAAAGATGCAGTGATGCCCCAAAACCCCACAAATACATTTCAAATTACCAACATACAATCATTTGTCCTTCATATCCATAGCAAGTTGTTTGACAATTTAGTTGTGCTAGCTCTTTTACCTGACCCTCTGCATGTACTCTGATCAGTTCTCTGGTTCAATTGCATGTTCCCTGACCTGCTAGCATGCCTGCTTGCCTAATTCTCTCATCTGCCAGTAAGGAAGTTCCAGTAAACCGATTGGTATTAAAGTTTCCTGACCCATTGGCTATGGTTGAATTATTGATTGATTTATTTATTTTCTTTCATTGACATACCAAATATGTTATTCTGAATCACATTGACAAGTACATATGTATTAATATGTACTTAATTAATTAATATTCACTGGAATGTATTATAATATATAAGCACACTGAAGTATTATCACTTGAATCTATGCACACTTTACATTTAACTGCACTGAAGTATTTGAGATGTTTTCACTTGAATGTATTGTATTACACTTGGGCACACTGAAATGTTCACATTGAATTGTATTACAGCTTATATTATACATTGTTACATTATTTTTAAGCATTACTTTTAAACATTTAAATAAATATGTTAACTTTTTATTTTTTATTAACCATTGGAAGGATTCTGAAATAATGGTAGAGAGTGTCTGTATTGGAAAGTAGGCCACACCTGTGGGCAGGCCAATGACACCTGCTGGATGTTTGCCACCAATAAAGTTGGACCCAGGAGATTTGATGAAAGGTGGAGTCAGATACAGTAAGAGAGTAGTAAATATTGGTGGCAGGCAGCTAGGAGGTGTGAATTAAAAAAAGGGTTTGTCATCATGTTGGTATAAAAAGGGTAGTTCAGAATCATTGTACAGGCTCATCTTTTTGTTTCAGCCTCAGTTTGTTACTCTGGACTAATAAAGTTCAACCTTTTTGGTCTCCACCTGAGTGATTTAAGGTTTATTCTCCATGACATGACTTGCAAGTTTGATAACCTTATGTGTAACATGCTTTACAGCATTTCAAATCATGTCAGGTACCTGACCTGTGAGTGTACACCACTGACCTACTGGTAGACAGATAACCTGGCAGCATGCTTTCCTGATATTCAGTGTCTGAATTCTCAGACCCTGAGTACTTGCAGACTGGTGGATCAAAAAACTTGAACAGCAACCCTCCAGCAGGTGAGGTACCTGACACTATGGTTTATGGAACATATGTTCTTTGAATAGTTTGCTGATCATCTAATGAGACATTTTTTTAAAGATGTTTGGAAATGGCCTAAAAAATAAATACCATGTTGAGCACATATACACTTGTGTGCTGCATTCTATTACTGCTGCAGTATGCTACAAGAGCATTTAAAAGGTAATATAATATCAGTGGTGCTTTTTATTAAAGACACATCTTCATCTTCTGTGTAAAACACCTGTGTCTCCTGTAGGAATGTGTGGAATTAATCTGCTTTCTTTTCTCTCTTGATCAGACAAACCCACAGAGCAGGAGATCCACTCAGACTCAGAGGGAGACACAATCAGCCACGAGCTCACATCTACTAACTCTTCAGGAGCTGAGAATAAAAATGTGTGATCATTTTGGTTTTTTTTCCCTTTCCATTAGGTTTTTCAGTGCAACTGTACATGCGCAGATCTTACTGTTGGTGAATTTGTCTTTGCTGAGATGTTTCAGATCTCTCCCATCTTTATCTGTCCAGGTGATTGACGGCTCAGGTAGTCAACCATGTGACTGACATGTGAATTTTATCTGCTCTCCTCCTGCTTCATTTATGGAGAGAACAGGAGTGGATCCCACCGCTGACAGAGAGAGAGAGTGTGTGTAAATTTCCACAGTTAGAACCACCATGAACTTTTCATTGGTAAAAGTAAATGATATATTAAACATTACCTCTCACTCTGAGGGACACTGTGGCCTTCTCATACCAGTTATCACTGGTCACATGGCACACGTAGTCTCCTCTATCTGCTATTGTCAGGTTCTCCAGTTTCAGAGAGACGTCTCCTTTCTCCAGTTCTCCTGACAGGAACACTCTGCCCTGGTACTGACCATCTACAGAACTCTTCTGGAGCTGTGCGTTCTTGTAGGACAACATCGGGGTGTCATACATGTTGGGACGGTACCAGCGCACTTCCAGGGGCCGAGCATCTATGTTGTTAGTGAGAGCACAGTGCAGAGACACAGAGGAACCGAGGAACTCTGAGACTGGAGACTGAACCTTCAATGAAAATAATCCTGGAGGAGAGAGAGTTTTGGCAGTTGAATAAAAATATCATGATGACAACTGTAAGTAAGAAATAAAGATCACACTCACCAGAAGAGGTTTGGTGACTGAGAGATGGAAGAAGAAACAACCAAATCCATCTCAGTTCCAGAACTGTTAATACAAAAAAGGCATTTTGTGTTTGAAGTGATGTGATTTATCCACTTAAAGTCAAATCCAATTTAATCAATTAAAATTGAGTTGTTCTTTGAGTTTTGTATATTCATATTGTAAATTTAAATGAATATTAGAGCTATTAATGGTTTAGTGTTGATTTCATATCAACAAATGTTCTTTCTACATCTAGTAAACTATTGCAAACTATTGCATTCCCTTTACTACTCACATGCAAAGAAAATATATCTGAAAATGGCATTTTCTTTGAACTCTAGCCATTTCAATGTTTTATATATATATATATACACACCCACTTATGAAGTTTCAATTGCACAAAATATTTAGAAATGAAGCGTTATGAATTACGTTATGAAATGTTTTGTTTTAAATACCAATACTGTGTTCTGCTAATCCTACTGTCTTCCTGACACAAAACCTGATACATCTAAAGTTTAAAAATTCATGTTCTTTAACAAACACATCTAAAGTAACCATACATGCAAACCTAGATCATTTATCACTTGCATACAGAATTTAGTCTGCATGATATAAGCATAACAATAAAAGCCACTCGACTTGATTGTCAAGAATAATTTTTTTATATATTATATGATGTAATTAATGCAGTGTGATGTGGCACAAGAGGGGTGCGATAGTTCATTACACACTCGCACATGAAGGGTAAACTGCACAAACTGTTTAGAATATGAGCTTTACGATTTACATTCCAAAACTGCATCCTTGTATTGTGATACACAAAATTGATACTTCCAATGTTTAACACTCTTGACTTTTTTAGCAAGTAAAGGCAACATCTGAAAATGACAGACCATGTCACTGAATAAAAAAAAATTGTCAGATGCATATTTACACGGCACATAAATGTGGTTTTGATTCTACTGCACTTTACCTGAACAGGAAAGATTAGCTGTTCGTGCAAATTTTTCCTTTCTCTTGTAGTTTTATTTAGAATCATGACACTGATGTGTATATCATTTAAAGACACACGTGACCATTAATTTAACAGTAATTATTTATGTAATAAATACAATTATTGAGCATGAAATATTTGTATTTTCTGTGGCTCTAATACAAAATGAAGAAGAGAAAAACTGCAAAGCTCTTACCTGAAATCATAGCATAGAGGGAAAAAAACTTTGTTTAGAAAATTAGGTTAAAATTAGTGAGTAAAATTAGTACGACTAAGCTCATTCAGAACCTAAACACTGCAATGAACTTTAACATCTAGCAATCCCATGTGAAGTCACATGCAGGCACAAAGCTAGGAAAAGATTAACTTGGACTTACTTTCATATGGACATGTAGGGATTTTAGGCTGCAGTTTGGACCGGTCTGAATTTTGCTCCATTAATAAGATCGGATTAAAGATCGGATATTAATGATTGTGTCACGGTGCTTATGGTGAGAAACTGCCTTGTCTTTTACATTTTCCTTACTGTTGGATAACATAACTGTAAATGAATGATGTTTACACTACAGCACTTTTCAATTATTATTCTTCAGAAGGGGTTGATTAGTTTCCTATCAATCAGCTCTGACCATTAGAATATCACTGATTAGACAAGGAATCTTAAAGCATGATGCCTTGGTCACTTTTATTCATCACAAATAAACATGTTTGAATATCAGTCACGGTATTACAATCTTATTTAAATGACCATGGCACTAAATAACTGGAAATAATCAAACCGCACACATTTACAACAGTATTTATGATCATATACAATATATGACAAATATTTTTATGTCATTTAGATAGTCAAGTTTAAAAACAGCAGAAATTCAGTACAACATATGTACAGACTTTAACCTAAAATACCTCACAGCATGCAGTTAATGTGTTGTTCTCAAATACATTCTTTATTTCTGACTCTTCTTCAGAAAAGACATAAAAATTCTCACAATATTTAATTTTTAAAACAGCTGGTTGGCTTTAATTCAGTTAATAATATTCACTGCATCATCTGTAAAGCATGTGCTCATGTTTTCTCTTGAAATCATGCACCAAATTTAATCTTCTGTTCACCAGCATGTTTTGTCCCTTAGATGTTATACCAACACTAATGTAAAAATGATCATAAATATGAACAATATAAATAATGTTTATAGCAACCGACTTATGAACTACGATCACATTTTTGTAATGTTTTTATTTCACCATGATGACATCTTCAATTCTGACCAGGGTGCCTCTGCCAGGAGGTTAAGTGCTTTCAGCAAGATGAAATCACACACAGAAACAGTTGCTACTCTGAAGTTAACATGTCAGCATAGTTTTCATGGCTGTCAGTCGAATTGCTTGGAGGTGGAGCCTGTGTCAGAATACAGGCCGTATTTAGTGGGAGGAGGGGGACTTGATTTGGCACCGTTTATCTCACTGTGGTTCAAAGACTTGGTGCTCTTGCAGTTGGCATGGCGAGGGTCATCACCGAGGACGCTGGTGTCGACGCGGGACAGTGTGCACATGCTGCTGCGATTACGTGGGTGGAGTCGCGCTGTACGCAGTTCCAACTCATCATAACTCGATACATGGATGAAAGGACACCAACGGAAAGCACTTTTGAAGCCTGCTCTGAACCTGCAGGACCACAGGAGATAATCTGTACACTGCGTGGGGGTTTAAATGTCAGAAATTCAAAAAACATTTGTGTATTGATTAAAATAAGGAACTTCATGTGTTTTCTCATTGCCCAGAGATGAGATGCTCGGGGTGTTGGGTTTATTACTGTGGATTCAGATTTTTACTATGATTAAACTACCTTAACCTGACAGATTTAACAGATTCTTCTAACTATCCTTGTCATTGTGAATGTGTTCTGAGAAAGGTTCTCAAATGGTTCCTAAAAAAGTTCAAAAGATTCTTTAGAAACAAAATCCTATAGAGTATTGCATGAAAGTCCTCTGATGGTTCCCCGGGGTTCTAGATTTTACCTTTTCTCCACAGAGTGTATTCCTATATGTGCTTTTGTGAGTCTCATATTTAATTTGCACATATTTAATAAAGTCAGTGAATTTAAGTGTTTGGCGCCCTCTGCTGCCTGTGAGGTGAATTATAACTTAAATGAACTGTTGCACAAGCCCCGCCCCTTTTCCTACGTTGGCCTTCAATCCATGTTTAAACTGTGAATGCTTCCTGATTTGCATTTTAAGAAAACAGCGGGGATAGAGAGCTCTCAGCAGCCCAATTTAACAGCGGTAGTAATATCCACAGAGTATCTAAGGTTTGATTATAACTGTTATTACTATTGCTGTGGGAACACTTTCAGACTGCCCCAATGTGTGTGTGTGTGCACCTGATCATATTCTCATGCTGTGACAGATTATGTGATAAATGACACTAATGCTGTAATTAGTGACCTGCTGGTTAATTAAGCCAAGTTAAGGAAAAGCTCTGTAGTGCTGATTAAAATGCTGCAAATATAAAATATACAAAATGTTTTGGATATATTTTTAATATGTAATCTAAAAAAATTAAGATTGATATACTACATGCACATGTGCCACATTACTGTTATTTTGTGGTAATTAGATTAAGTTACTGACTACATTTTTAGCAGGTAATTAGTAACTGTATGGGAATATATTTTTAAAGTAACCCTCCCAACACTGCTAATAAACACTGTATGAGTGTGTGTGCGTGAGTGTGTGTGTGTGCGTGAGTGTGTGTGTGTGTGTGTGTGTGTGTGTGTGTGTGTGTGTGTGTGTGTGTGTGTGTGTGTGTGTGTGT
>JAQQZR010001308.1:0-11566 GCA_030068235.1 Notoglanidium macrostoma
CAGGTGACGACTTCATGCAGCTGGGTAAGATAATGCCCACAATATCATCACGCTCAATGGGGGCCACTTTGAAGAATATAAAATATGAAACATATTGTGTTTGGGTATTTTTTTTTTACAAATTTTTTTTGTTTACTACATAATTCAGTATATGTGTTGCTTCATAGTTTGAGGTATTGAGTATTGTTTTACAATGTAGAAAACAACAAAAAAAAGAAAAATCTATGAAAGAGAAGGTGTGTCCAAACCTTTGACTGGTAGTGTATTTCAAGTTTTCTTATGGTTGGGGAGAAAGGACAAAATGAAAATGCAATTCGCAGTGATCAACAATTTTCTATAATATTGATCAGCTTAGTTTTCTCCACCTACCCAATTAAAGCAATGGATAATGAATTTGTATTTGATAATTTGCATTTTAATGCCATTAAATGGTTTTTCTCAGTTTTATTAAATAAAAGAGCTTAATATAGTTATAAATATTGTTAACATGTTTCAAAATAAACCACTCACACTCTAGTATGTCATGTTTGCAGGGTGTGGAGACAGCATTGAAAGCAACTGTGTTTATTAACACACAAAGGCAGAGGTACAGAATCGGCAGGCAAAGGCATAATCCATAAACATGCAAAAGGTCAGGCAAGTCACAAACAGGATATCAGAGGCAGGACAAAATCATAAAACCAAAAAAAATCAAAGCACTGTCAAAAACCAGAAACCAAACATGAGAGATAAAGGCATGTGGAATTAGACTGGAATTAGAGAGCAATAGCAGAAACACAAGGGTTGAACTAACTAATGCTTTGCAAACAAAGCATGCGCAGGCGAATCTATATATAGTATCTGTAACATGTCTTAATGCCCTTCAGGTGCAGATACTCAGGCTGTCCACATGATGCGATGCCGCAGTGCATTCTGGGTGTTGTAGTGCTGGTCTGTAGTTCCGCTGCATGAACCCAGAAAGTACGTGCAGTAGCACTGAGCACAGTGAAAATGACAGAGCGTGAGATGCGTGCAGAATTTAAAGAGCGCACAGTGAGGGGCAAATCCATGACAGAAAGCTGCAGAAAGCCACTACTCCCAGAACGCTCGACGAGATTGTTCCTTGAAGGGCCTGCACTGCAGGCTCGGGTGTGGCACTAGATAACACCACACTAAACTTTGGCCTAGATGATGGCAAAAAAAGGATTTGTTTTCAGGCCTGAGCAGGAACTCTGGCAAGGATTTATGCTAGAACACATACATGAGTATGTGGTCAGACTCAGGCATAGACTCAGGTACAGACTCAGGCATAGACTCAAACTCGGGCACATGCATGGGCACAGGCATGGGCACAGACACAGACCTTGGCTTTCTGGAGGGAAACATATCTGGAACCCAAGTTTGAAGACATATAGAGCAGGATATCACGTGGTTACTGGTGTCTTGAGCCATGTTTGACCACCAGTACTTCTCTTTCAAAAGTTCATGAGTTTGACAATAATCTGGGTGTCCAGTGGCTGACCAGATGTGAGCCCTAGTTAGTAGTCTTCCTCTCAAGAACTGGGGAATGTAAGTTCGCTTTGGTGGACTTTCAGCTGGGACTGAATATGGTAAAGTGTTTTTAAGTTCCCTGTCAAATTCACATGCTATGGCACTGATAAGACATTCACTGTGACTGTCATGGGACTGGCTTGATATCAGTTATGCTGTCTGAAACTGGAATGGGCTCCATGACAGGAGCAAGCATAGAAGCAGGAACAAGCTTAGAATCAAGCTTGACTGAGGAGACTGGAACCGGGATATAATCTGAGACTGGGACTGGAACAGGAGCAGGCTCTCTGTCTGTGACTGGAAATGTAGCCTGTGCGTTTGCTTGAAATGTAGCCTGCATGCTGGCTTGAACTGTAGCATGCTGTGCGGCTTAAATTGTAGGAAGCTGTGTGGCTTGAACTGTAGCATGCTGTGCGGCTTAAATTGTAGGAAGCTGTGTGGCTTGAACTGTAGCCTAAACAGGCATGGAAACTTAAACTGGCTGGAAAACTGGAAGAGGTACCTTGACTGGAATGGGCTTTGAAGGACGGTTCTGAGGCTTGAACTGAATTGAAGTGGCCGCTGAGACTGTTGACACTGGAACTGGAGCGTCTTTTGAGACTATGGACACTGGAACTGGACCAGCCATGTGCTCAACAAAAGACAACATAAAACTTAATAAAGTGCATGTATGCAAACATGTGCAAACATTGCAGACAGTGCAGACATCACAAGACAATGTAGTAAAGGACATAAAGACAGTGAATCATAGAGATGGTGCAGCACTAACCAGTACACAGTCCTAGTGATAGTAAGGTGCAGTGATGCATTGAGTTGTGCAAGTCCTGTTAATTCCAAACAGTGACACACATGTGCAAAAATTGCAGAGGTAGTTGAATGCATTCATTTGTTCATGTGTGTGTGTGTGTCAGTTCAGTCCCTGAGTATTAAGGAGTGTGATGACTTGTGGGAAGAAACTGTTGCATAGTCTGTTGCAGTGAGGGTCCGAATGCATCAGTCTGAATGTATCCAGTGTGCAACTGGAGTGTGCATGTGACTGAAACTGGCTTAGAGACTGGAATTGACTTAGATACCTTGGAGGCTGCAACTGGACCAGATGGTGCAACAGGGGCTGGCTCTGTGTCTGGTATGGCCTCTGAGGCTGTGGAGACTGGGACCCACTCAGAGACTGTGGACGATGGGTCTGGCTCAGAAACTGTGGAGGCTGGAGTTGGAGCAGACTGTGACACTGGAACAGGCTATGATACTGGAAATGACTCTGTGGCTTAAAGAGGAAGAGGCTCTGCAGCTGGCTCTGTGACTGTGGCTGGAGCAGACTCTGGCTCTGCGATTGTGGCTGGAGTGGGCTCTGGGTACTGTGGCTGGGAGGCGTGAGCCAGATGTGAAGCTTTAACAGGCTTTGAAACTTGTACAAGAATGGAATGTAAGTCTGGAATAGGCTCTGTGGCTTGAACTGAAACAGGTTCTGTGTTTTGAACTGAAACAGGCTCTGTGATTTGAACTGGCTTGGAGATTTGTTCAGTTTGGATTGCCAGCTCAGGTGAAGGCTCAGACTTGGGTTCAGGTGTGAACATTGGCTTGAACTCAGACATAGACTTGGACTTAAATACAGACATAAACATGGACTCAAGCATGGATTTGAGCTCAAGCTTGTACATGGACTTGGGCAGGAGAATATGCTCAGACCTGTGTATGGTGACATCATCATCTTCGAAGCCTGGAGGAGGGGCAACATCATCATCCTCAAAACCATGAGCACACTCTAGAGCACAGGCTTCCCTTTTTGCCTCTGGAAGGGGCTATCCTTTCAGCCACGGGGGGGGGGTCTGGAGTGGGTGCCGACTTCTTGGCCACTGGAGAGGGCTCTAGAGCACGGGCTGCCTCCTTCTTGGCCACTGAAGGGGGCTCTGGAGTGGTTGCCTCCTTCAAGGCCACTGGAGGGGGGTTTAGAGCGGTTGCCTCCTTCTCAGCCACTGGAGGGAATTCTTGAGCAGGTGTTCCACTTTCAGCCACTAGAGAGAGCTCTGGAGTGCAGGCTGCTTTCTCAGCCTGCCAAGGGAACTCTGGAGTGCAGACTGCCTTCTCAGCCTGCCAAAGGATCTCTGGAGTGCAGGTTGCCTTCTCCTATATGAATGGCATTGTAGATCCACATAAGTATGGCACTGAATTTTGTGGGGTACTTCATACACGGATGTTCAATAGTTATAAGATTTCTGGCCTATCTGCGTTCAGGCCCCATGAGCCAGTGGACTGTACAATTAACCAACATTGCATCAACTGGCTTAGGTGCTATTAGGCTTTAAAAAAACAACATGCACACTAGCAGAAACCCTTTCTGTGAAGTTTCCCCACCATTGTAGAGGGCTGGGACATCTATCCACAAGGGGTGCAGAAGTCTTGTTGGCATGTTGTGCATGAAGTCATCCTCCCATCATCCTGCTGCATCATGTTTTGGTGAAGCATTCTGTCATGTGTATCATGTGATTAAGGAGTCTGATGGCTTGTGGGAAGAAACTGTTGCATAGTCTGGCAGTGAGGGTGTGAATGCATCAGCACCTCTTGCCAGATGGCAGGAGGGTAAAGAGTTTATGTGAGGGGTGTGTGGGGTCATCCACAATGCTGGTGACTTGTGGTAAATGTCAGTTATGGAGAGAAGAGAGACTCCAGTGATCTTCTCAGCTGTTCTCACTATCCACTGTAGTCTTGCGGTCCAATACAGTACAGTTTCTAAACCAGATAGTGATGCAGCTGCTCTGAATGCTCTCAAAAGTCCCTCTGTAGAAAGTTGTGAGGATGGGTGGTGGGAGATGGGTTTCCACAGCCACTGTAGGAAATACAGAAACTGTTGCACTTTATTGGCTATAGAGCTGGTACTAAGGGACCAGGAGAGATTCTCTTCTAGGTGAACACCAAGGAATTTGGTGCTCTTGATGATCTCCACAGAGTATCTGTCAATGTTCAGTGGAGAGTGGTCACTCCACGGTCTTCTGAAGTCAACAATCTTCTCTCTTGTTGTGTCCATGTGTCCAGTGACAGGTTGTTTACATTGCACCAGTCCATGAGCTGCTCTCTGTATGCTGACACATCTTTCTTGCTGATGAGACCCACCATGGTTGTGTCATCAGCAAACTTGATGATGTGGTTTGAGCTGTGCATTGGCGATGAATGAGCAAATGTAGGCATGTTAAAGGGACCAATCTTGATCTGCTTGGATCTTGTTCATAGGAGTTGTTCATAAGACATGCCGTTCTTATAAATCTAAAACTTTTTCAGTTCTGCAGGCACAATGTTTTAGGATGGAACCTACACACAGTTTTATACATAAGGCCACTGGAGTTTTAGAGTTTTTAGTTGCCTGGTATTTTGTGTGGGTCAAAGCAATTTGTTATGTGAAGGTGTTGTTTCAAATTTTCCCCAAGCAGCACAATTATGCAGTGCTTCATGAAGGAGTAATGCTAGGAGTTTTTCTCAGCAGTGAACCTTGTCTGTTTATAATGAGCTTTGACAAGAATATCAGTTTGTGTGTTTAGCAGAACTGGTACACAGCATAATCTCCATGTAAGAAATCATCTTGTAGTGTTGAATTTAACAGACCTGGAGTCAAGCAGGATTTACAGACTTACAGTTTTGGGTTTAATTTTTTATTATTTAACACCTATATTTTCCAAAGTTTTAATGGTATTTGATATCACAGTCCCTGATACAGTCTCTGCTCTCCTAGACAAACACCATATTGTCCAAATCATTGGGTCATCTATTATGTATGCCATGTGTAGACAGCACCGAAAAACTGCACCAACTGTACAAAAAAAGAGTATTCAGGACATTTTCCCAGAATCCTCTCTCCCCCCTTCAACCTACAACTGAATGTCTGATGCCCTCGGTGTTGGCACATTGTATAGCATAATAATGACAGCATGATGGGCAGCCATTATAGTGTATTCTGTCTAGGTTCACACTGCCCTGGGAGAGTTCAGCAATCATAGACCAAGATAAAAGTTGTGAGTTCAGCTAATTCTATATAATTGGTGAACTCATCCATCACTCTCCTGCAGTTTTCCCTACCCAGCTGAAATAAACGGTACTGCTCTCTCATGCTGGATGCAAGTGCACATGTGTGAAGTCAGCAATATAACACAGAATCCATTTTCATCAAGGAGCTCCTGCTTTGGTGGATCACTCAGGTGTTACAGGAAAATAACTGATATTCTTGCAGGTTTTTGGCCAGTCTGGCAGCCTGCTGCTTCTTCTGATGCTAAGACTTCTTTGATGCTACAGAGAACAAAGAATGCTACAGTACAAAGACAAGATAGTAGACATGAAATTGTCAGTTTGATTAACTATGGTTCTGATTACACATTCTATAAATTATGGAATATGGGTGACATCGGGTAGTGTTTCCTCCTCACACACTCTCCTTATATTTCTATCTGCTTATACTTGCTGTATACTTATATTGCAGTGATTTATGTAGTATTGAAATATATGGTAGTGAACACTGGTGAAAGACATTGTGTCACATTTCATAGAAACAACTAATTTCCAAGTCTGAAGAGATGAAGCTCCAAATTTTATAATTAATTTCAGTTAATTCCAAAATTTATGCACTATTAGTCTGTTCTTTTCTTCTCAGTGCCATGATTTACTGCGTGGTCATTAAAATGAGCAAGCAAGTTAGCATTTTAATAGCAAGTGTTGTGAAGCAAACTCAGTGTACACAAATTCTTGGAATTCACTAATATGTTTATTTTGTGGCTTGTGTATAACTGGTAACAATATCTTCTTTCTGTTTTGTTGCAGCTGTTAAAGCAGAATAAGTGAATGCACATGATGCAACACTCACTAAACCACCATTACTTTTCAAATCTCAGCCCCTATTACTGGGTGGCCATTAATGTGCAGGATTTTAATTTGAGATTTCTGCCAAAATAACAGTTGCAAATTCTTTCAGGTTTAATTAGTTGTGTTCTCATTTATATTAACTTTACCAACTTTATGAAAAGTGGAACAAAAAAAAAATATATTAAACATGGTAAACAGGTTCTGCTCCTGTGAAGCTTGTTAAAATCAGTGAAATGCTATGTTGCTACATAGGCATGAACAAGATGGAACATTTTTATTGTTCCTATAATTATTATTGGATAGCTGATTGTAAACACAGGTTATTCAATTATTGAAGCGCAAATGGTCCGCTATCATAGAGCCCTCCTATGATTTCACAGTTAGAAACAGTTCAAAAGACACTCAAATGTGACCAGTGAGGTTGGCACAAACAGTGCAGGTCTAGATGGAAATGAGCATAGAGATGGATCTAATTGGAGAGATCTATAATTAAAGAACTTGTTAACTATTGGTTTCATCATTAGCGGTCTAGGTTATTACTGAGGAAATTGCTGGTCTAAGTCAACTTTGCCAAGAATACACCAGCAAGCAATTTCAGGAACTTGTACAAGCTAAAACAAACTTGTAAGAATCTGAAATAGACACAGTAATGTAAATGTTTCAAGAAACAGATTTGTATCATTTGGCACTGATTATACAAGGCATCTGCACTTTAATGAGAAATTGTCATATGTACATAAAGCGCTATAGATAATGGATGGATGGATGGATAATGGATGGATGGATGCATTGTGAAGAAGCAATGCTGTAGCTTTTATGGGCATTGATCCTGCTGTGAAGAAATCCAATGATTTTTTATGGAGCCAGATTTAACCTTAAAGCTTACACTGTACCAAGATTGGTAAATTCTCTTGGGTTGGCAAAACTAACTAACTAACTAACTAACTAACTAACTAACTAACTAACTAACTAACTGTTTAGCTTGTGGTTGACATTACACTAGTTAATTTTGAATCACTTGAACATTTGAATTGTGACAATTTGCATCTCATTTGTTCTCTGCATCATAAGAAATTGTAAATACTTTTATGAACAAATGCTATGCTCAGCATTGTTGTTGACTGCATTTAGGTACAGTTTAAGGGCTACAGTCCTATGAATTTTTGTTCATAATTATTAGCAGAATTAGTAAATCTACTATTTCTGTATGTATTGCCTAATCCCAAGTGATCAGATAAATTATTTTACTGCAGGCTTCATTGAGAGGATAGCTGAGAACTATAATGAGGTAATGGATACTTTCAAGATGGTAAAGAATTTGTTCATTGGCGGAACTCATGTTTATTGCAAATATATTTCCTTGTGTGCATTCCTGGCCTCCTCTTTTGTCTAGGTCATGATCCGTTTAGGGGCTTGTGGCATATAAGGATTTTTTCATCACTGACTTCAGGTGAAAAATAGGGTACACCCTGGGCAGGTCTTCAAACTACTATTCACACACACATTTACACCTATGAGCAATTTAGAGTAGTTAAAACTAATCCGCATGTCTTTGCAATATGGGAGGAAACCAGAGCCAACTGGGGAGAAAGCCCATGTAGACAAAGTGTGAACATGCAAACTCCACACAAAAATGCCCTGGTAAGCCACTAAGATCAAATGCAGAACCTTCTTGCTATGAGGTGTTAGTTGTAAACAGTATACCACTGTGCTGCCCAGAATATAAATGAGAAAATTTATACTTACTTCTGCACAGAATATATTTTAATGGCAAATGTCACTACATCCCCTCTGGCTATTACGCTAAAAAATCTACTGAGCACTATGAAAAACCAATAGTACATTGTATCCTGTACTTTGTTACAAATATGCATTAATCTGTGGGTTATTAGTAATAACATTTCAGGCTACATGAAACTAACTGTAGTGGTGCATTTAATGCATTGACTTTTCATATGTTCTCCTGCATAGAACAATAAAAATTCAAGCACCACAGTTTCATATAGGGCCAAAAAAAATCACATTAAATGTAAATCTATTTATATATGTATGGTTTTTGTTTTTTTTTACTAGATGCTAGATGCTAGACACTAGAGAGCTAACGCTATATACCAATTCTCACATCTGCTCCTTCAGCACAGTGTGCTTGCCTCTGCGGTACACTGCAATTCATTGTTAGTGCTACCTAACCATTAAAAAAGCTGGTCAAGTACAGTGAGCAATGGCTGGCTTTGTTAAAAGCATTTGACTGCCCTGAACATGATAGGGAAAACTTAATGTGTTATTTCTCTTTAATGGCTTGTCCATTTAATTACACTAAATCAATGTATTTAAATGATTTTCTTCTATGTAATCAGGTGAATTCATATTTGATAATAAAAGCAACAGTACAACTGCATATAATTTGCATGCCTTCACTTAACATATACTCACCAACCACTTTATTAGGAAAGCCTGTACACCTGCAAACGCAGGTCAAGAACTTCAGTTAATGTTCACATCAAAATTTCCACATAATGCAGGACCAGTTATACGCAGGTAGGGTACACTGAATGAATACTCTGCAAGATGCACAAGAAACAAAAGGTTTAGGGGCGATCGGGGGAAACAGAAAACAGGTATGAATGATCATGACATATGAGGACTGATAGCCAATGATAAGATGAGAAAGGAGACAATACATAAACAAAAACAATCACATGTGGTGCTGTATACAAATGGGGAGCAATGCATAAATGTGCACTGCGGCACTATGAGCTGCTAGGCATGTGGGGAGTGCACTGTGCTTGATGCAAGTGGGAAATCTGTCACAGTCAGATCATATCTTTCACTGTATTATTGAAGTAATTATTAAATAATTATATTATTGACACAATCACAAGTAAGAATGTCATCATAAAATGTAAATAACTGTACAATTCCAGTAACTGATTGTTTTCAACATTGTTAATTATTATAATCAATATTACACTTATTATAATATACTTTACTATGGTCTTTCAACCATGTTTTAAAGGGCATTTTGTCACTTTCTGAAAGTCTTTTTTGTTGTCTTTTTTCTCTTACTGGACAATATATTGGCCCTAGGACAAGAACTCTTTTTAAGACTCTCATTTTTTAGTTTGCTTCACAAAGCATTAGCTCAGTTCCATTGTGTGTCTACTATTGCCAAACTGGTGTATTGTCTGTTGCTCTCTTGGTTTTTGTTCTATGTATTTTGGATTTGTGACTCTGCCTTTGCCTAGTTTACTCTGTTTGCTGATTGCCTGAACTTTTGCCTGTTTTTGACTCTGATTTTTGCCTGCTGAGTTTGATTCCTTTGCCAGATTATTTCAATAAACTGAGTGAACTGCACATGCATCCTGTCTGGCCTGGTTTTCCTGACAGCTGTAGTGAAGTGTGTATCTGGCAGTATTTAAGAAGTTTCATTAGATGGTCTCAGGTGCTGATGACATTAAAGGTCAAAATAAATCTTCAAAAGAATTGTTTATGGCTCACTGGCTCTTGCTCTCTCTCTGTCCATCTTTTTCTTTCTGTCTCTATCTCTCTGTCCACTGAAAATCCAGACACTATAAGCCAAAGGTCAGCCCTGAATTGCAAGCTCTTATCACAGCTTAAAAAAAGCTTTTAAAAACAAACCCGAAGACAGAGAAAAAAGAGTGCTTTCATCTGTCAAGGGCCTTCTTTTTTTTGGTAACTCTTTATTTGAACACTCAGTCATATGCACTGAATAAATCCTTTATAAAACAATGCTGGAGAATTTAGAAGAACTCATGAGGTGACATAGGTTTTATGTGACATTGTCTTTCACATAAAAGAGAAAACTGTGAATTCTTTTTATGAACAGACTAGATTTATAAGTGAGTGAAATTTGTGCTTTAAGGGTTTTGACTTTTGACAAATTCGCCATTATTATAGTAATATACAGTACTTATTAGTGTGCAATAAAGACAGAATGCAGCTCCCTTCAAATAATGCGTTACCCATTACCCAAGTCTCAGTACTGTATCAAAGATATTAAAGGTTAAGTTGTGCTGGTGTAAGTTTTACAACATCTCAACAGTACAGCTAAACTCATAAGGTGATACTAACTAAGAATGATGTATAACAGATACGATCTATAAACCAAATGCTTGTACTTCATATACTTTAGTTGTTTTCTGAAACTTGCAGACACATATTTAAATATCACCCAAAAAATGTGGGCAAGAAACACCTACATAATACAAAAAAGTATGTACCAGTTCAGATGTATAGTTTAAGTCATGTCACTAGGCCTTTGTAATTGGATAGATGGATGGATGGATAAATGGATAAGAATTAAAGTAGTGGATGGATGGATGAATGACTGAAATAATGGATGAATGAAAATTTGACTAATGGGTGCATGGATGATTGATAAAATAGACTGATAAAAATTGGAGTAATTGATTGATTGGGTGGATGGATGAATGGATTTTATAATCTGCAATGGGAAATTATTATCTTTATTGAAAACTGAAAACTGGATAGATGGAAATTGAAGTAGTGGCTGGATGGATAGATGAATGGATCAATATTGGAGTAATGAATGGATGAAAATTGGAGTGATGGATGAATGGATGAAAATGGAAGTGATGGATGGATGGATGGAAGGATAGGTGTTTGGATGGATAAAGTTTCCCAGTGCCTGGAGAACAAAACTAAGCATGACACATTATTATTATTATTGCCTATGAATAAAAAAAAAGTCAATACTACCTAACTGAAAAATAAAGCAAATATCCAGTCATTACCATCATTATGATGGGGTTTTATACAACATGTTTACATCATAAGGCATGTTTAGAAATTGAATTAGGATGTACAGTATCACAGCAGTAAAATCTTGTGGCCATGTAAAGAAGAGACATGGGCAGGTCAAGGTGTCAACAGACCAAATGGAATGATTTCCACTCTCATTCTGTTTCCCCTGAAACCACACATGTCCTTACCAAAGACCACTGGGGATTTATTCTCCCTTGCTGCTTGTAGGACAGCTTGGTTGTCAAGTGTGCCCTTTCTGTCTCTCTATGTCAACTAGAAAATGTAATGTAACTCCAGCCACATACATTTTCTTGCTAAAAAAGGAGGCTGTCTATGAGGGGCCGTTTAGGAAATAAATCAGACTTTTGTTACACACACACATATATGAAACGCTCATGCTCACACACAC
>JAQQZR010001309.1:0-2500 GCA_030068235.1 Notoglanidium macrostoma
GAGCACCCAGAGGAAACCCACGCACGCACGGGGAGAACATGCAAACTCCACACAGAAAGGCACCCTGGGTGACCCGGAGATGTATGGTCTTTTTAGTGTTATATGAATCTTGACATTAACTGGCTATTTGAGGTTCTATATGCAAGGAGTGCTTGGACTCTGCAGATTGCCTCTTGTGGCTTTATTATTAATATTATTATCATTATTATTATTATTATTATTAATATTATTATTATTGTTGTTGTTGTTGTTGTTGTTCTTGTTGTTGTTGTTGTTAGTAGTACTAGTAGTTGGAGGAGGAGGTGTAGCAGAGTAATAGCAGGAATATTACTTACCAATGTTAAGTTTCAGTTTCCAGTTCAGGTTCCTTTGTCCAACGGAGCTGAAATATTGGCGACCGGACATTGACTGATTTTATCTATGGAGAAAAATTATTATTATGTGCTATGCAATACTTCATTTACAGTATATAATAAAATTCACTTGGTTGAATAGTCCGGCTCACAGTGAGCCCATTTCTACTAATTTAGGAGGGTGAACAAGCTGTGTGGTGCAACAGAGGGACTACAATCAGAAATGGCCAATGACTGTAGCTACAAGGTATGTCCATCCATCCATTATCTATACCGCTTTATCCATCTGGGTTGCGGGGAAGCTGGAGCCAATCCCAGTATCTTCGTGCGAGAGGCGGGGTACACCCTGAGCAGGTCACCAGTCCACCACAGGGCCAACACAGACAAACAGCCACACACTCTCACATTCACACCTATGGGCAATTGAGAGTAACCAATTGACCTAATCTGCATGTCTTTTGACTGTGGGAGGAAACCGGACCACCCGGAGGAAACCCACGCACGCATGGGGAGAACATGCAAACTCCACACAGAAATTCACCCTGGGTGACCCGGGGATCGAACCCAGGACCTTCTTGCTGTGAGGCGACAGTGCTAAACACAGTGGTCTGTGGTAGCTCAGTGGTTAAGATGTTGGACTAGTGATCGGAAGGTCTTGAGTTCAAATCCCAGCACCGCCAAGCTGCCACTCCTGGACCCTTGAGCAACGCCCTTAACCTTCACTGCTCGCTTGTATAAAAAAATAAGATGTATGTAAGTTGCCCTGGATAAGGGCATCTGCCAAATGACATAAATGTAAATGTAAACACTCCACCACCATGCTGCCCCTACGAGGCATGTGAACCTAATAAATTGACAAATGATTGTCTGTTCTCACAAACACACACCTTTTGAAGAACTTTGTCCCTCATGGTAGGGTTGGTGAGATCCTCACTGCTGTTAAACTTTAATCTCAAAATTGCCCTCTTAATAACAGGCACTGTAAAAAAAAAAAATAATAAAAAAAAATAAAAAGTCAACAATGTTTATATTTATCAAAAGCTATTTATGAAAGCTATGCTAACTTTGAATGTATATGAAATTGTAAATTGAACATAAAAATGTAACTTGGAACCCCATAGACTTCCACTTCACAGAGCGTGAGACAACAGCTAGCACAGGGAATGACGACGTTCACTTAACGACCCTTCATATTGCAGGTGTAGTTTGCAGAAGCACCAGCAGGGATGCCAGGGATAACGACACATCTGGAGAGAGAGAGAGAGAGAGAGAGAGAGAGAGAGAGAGAGAGAAAGAGAAAGAGAAAGAGAAAGAGCTGATGGGTTATGAATTAAGTTAATGTTAAATGTGAAGTTAAATCAAAAGTTAATCATTTATAAAGTTGATACGAACCTGAAAATTTATTATTTTCATACCAGAGTGTGCAAAAAAAATTATTTTTTAAAGAATTACGCATACTTTTTCTCAGTTTATAATCATGTTTAATGTTGCGGAAACAATTTAGTTCCTGTTATCCCTTATATTACTGCAGCTAGACAGTCTTCCTCACAGGCTTCTGTTCTTGCTCTCCCTTGAAGTTAATAAGACAAAAATGCAATAATAATTTCATTTTCATAATAATAATAATGATTCCCCTTAGGCTGAAGGGAAGATGAGACTTATGAAGATGTACTTAAGTATGTACTTCAGTTGCTGTGTAGTTGCTATGAAGTTAATAGAAAATTAATCAACACCTTCTGACCATTCAGATTTGAGAATTTAACAGCACTGTGGTATAAAGTGATACAATTCAATCCTTGACTACTTACATGTCAGAATTACACGATTTTTATCATTTAAAATGTCCTTACCAATCAGATAAAGAACTGCAGTAATTTATATTTATGTACATGCACTGTAATAACTTTGGATTTAAATATTGCCAAGTCATACGTCAGAAAAATAAAGTGTACAGTAGTTTAAAATCAGCAATATTAAACGTATGACTTTAAATAAAGCACCGATTGATGCCATTTAAAATATCTTGTAATATATATTTAAACAACTTTTTTTTAAAGTCTTAAATTGGTTTATAGTTATGTATAAAGACTTATTATTATTAAAGAATTATCAGTCACAATTCTGAATTTCATTATCAGCAACTTTAG
>JAQQZR010001309.1:7500-11561 GCA_030068235.1 Notoglanidium macrostoma
GGGAATTGGAGTCCTCACAGAACATACTCTGCTGGTAGCAAGGGGCAGACCCATGACACATAAGGACAATTCTAAGGTTAGATTATCCTTGCTACTTGGAATGGCATGGAAACTATTCACCTGTGATGGTTGAATTTGTGGAATTGTGTGTTTCGAATGGTGCAAATTGGACTTAGATTATCTTTATAGTTAGTTTTATCAGTAGTATAGTTTTTAGTTATTTGTAGTTTTTTTGTATTAATTATAATGCTTGGTTTAGGAGCAACATGAATGGGGTTGAAAGGTCCTGGCAGCAAGTTAAGATTGAATACAAATGCATTCTTCAAAATAGTCAGAGTAAATCTACATTTTTTACAGAATTCATTTAAAAACCCAAGGTTCATTGTATACTATAGCCACCAAATATTAAGCTGTGGCTGCTGCAAATGGTGGCGGGCCACATACAGCAACCTGTACCTCACCAGAGGAGATGGCCCTTGAACTTAACATGAGCATGCCCCATTATTGAGGGAACTGAGAGAAGAACATCTTCAAAGGTTGTTCCCCCGAGTGACATGCAGTCTTATGTTCAATGTAGGTTATTCATAAGACTCTCAGCTTTGATCTCTGGTCAATTTCTTAACTAAAACAATTTCTCTAATTTATTACAGTACTGGGCAGTGGATCCTTCTCGTGAACTACAACCAGCAGAACCTGCTGTGAGTATCTTAGTATTGCATGATCACCATGGTAACTAGAAATGGAATAACCAAGAACTGTTCCGTTTTTTGTAGAGGCCATCCAGGACCGAGGAAAATAACGAAACAATTTCTGTCTGCTCAGGAATGCTAGCGGTATCGACTTGAAACTATTTTGCATTCACTATGAAACAATTTCTCTACCTTATGAACCCATGCATTGTTTGCTGTATAAGAAGGTGAAGCAAAGCTCTCAGTTCTCATCAGGACAGACCACATCTACTTCCCAGAAAAAAAATGAAGGGAAGAATTAACAAACTAACTTTTCAATGTAATTACATATTGCTTATGTCTTATTTTTATTTTTCCTTTAAATTAGGCAGGTGCTTGTGCTCTTTATAAGAAGTATTTGCACCAGGAAATAGAAGTCCATAAAGCAGACCTTGAATATAGACAAATTAAAATAAAAAAAATGGGAAGAGAGAAGTAAGGAATATCACTTCAATTTCTATATTGACCTTTCATTGTTTTAAATACCCTTTTTCCCACAGGATGAGAAAGAGTAAATACAAATATATACAGGAAAGGAGGAATGTGTAATTCTTTTTGTCCACTGTTCATGAAGTGGTTCAAAAAAAAAAAAAAAAAACTTCATTAATCAAGCACATTAGGAGTTTGCATGTCTCTCATAGCTGTACCATCCATGTGGTCCTGCACCGCTATGCCCTCTTCCCATTGCTCAACCTGCATCATTATTGGCATATGCTCATGCTGTAGTATAGCACATTATGCAAGACCACACAGGCTACTTCAAATTCACACCCTTGGTGTGGTGTCACATGGAGATGCCTCAGAGAGATAAATCTGGATCTAAAATGTAGCTTCAAGATGGTCTTACTGTAAGTAAAGTTCACCAGGAGGCCTTGATCAGATTTAAGTTCAATATCAATGCTTTTTATGAGTTTGTTTGCCACAGGGACATAGTCAGGATTATTAAAAATCGGTGTAATGACATCAATCTACGTGCCTTGAACTTAACCCAGTCTAAACCTCTGCAGGTGGACCTCACTCATGTCTTTGTCTGCCAGATTGACCCCATCCCCCCGGTCACGAGGCCATTCAATCAGGCCAGGGGCCTTCTAAATCAATATGCTGAGTTAATTCACATGGAAACTGGAATTTGTATTATTTTTAAAAAGATCCTGGCTGGCGTTTGAAGGTAGAGTTGCATACAATCCATAACTGGATGAATGATCAACAAAGTAATGATGTCGACAAGAACGAGTAACATTTTTATATATTTTAAGGTCACAAACGGAACACATACTCTTCTCTCCCTTTCTCATGCTGGGCCAGAATTTTTTCCACATTATACACCCTGTCATTATTGACCTAAACATTTTTTAATTCTGCTTCACAAAATATCCTGATAAGTTTGTTGTCATAATCTGTACACTGATAGAAAATACGTCTATCATAGTTAATTAATAATTACATCCGTTATTATGCTCCACTAAGGCCTGCATATTGCAAAGATCTGCCTGGAACTGGATTAGAGGCCATGGCATGAAAATCTTGTTTATAGGAAAATGTTAGGATCATGAATGTTATACAGTAAGTGTCCTGTTCGATCAGGAAATCTTTGACCAGCCCCACCCCCAGTTTAACCTGTTCATCATGCAGAGCTCTCCGGAGTCCTCCAACACTGCCATAACTCCCCTGATGAGAAAACTCGTAATACATTTTTTTATCATTAAAGCTTCAGCCATCTATCCTCTGGGTGATCTTCATGAATTTGAAAGAATTTTGAAAAGATTCAACTTTTTATTCAGAGCCTAACAAAATAAAAGTTCTATTGTAAACTGAGACAAAAACAATTCTTAGTTTTCAAAACCCTGACATATAAAAACCATACATTTAAAATACAGACAATAATAAATATTTAATGACTAGCTTCATTTGATGCTACGTACTCATTTGGCTTGAACTATGTTTCTGTTAAACACAGTACATTAAACTGCCGAAGAGTAATAATGTCATTAACAATAAACCTTTTACATGTAAGATCTAATATTTAATAATCCTTTAGTTAATAATGCAGATGCAGGCTGTACATCCAGTATGATCTAATTTTATGTTAATTAGGTTACTAAAACAAACTCTCTGAGTATTTCTACATTTTTGTTTAACTCAGGGAACATTCACAGTAACAACATGGTGGAACCTGAGTGATGACTCTGTGCAGCTAGCAGGCGGTTGGTTTAGCCTGCTTGTCTGCTCCCTGGCCTTGGCTCTGGATTGTCACAGATTAACCGGGCCTGTCATGTGACTATGTTCTATGCTGCAAGAAATGAGAGCAGCGCCTTCCTAAATGGGATGGATACTGTTCCACCCTAACAGGCCCACCTTTCCCTCAAAACTACTCCAATTATCTATAAAAGCCACATTGTTTTCTGAGCTCCACCTCATTACGTTGCTACGCCGCATTGGGATGGGGCCACAGCAGACTACGGTATTGGATATCACCATCACTAATTTACACACCTCTACAAAGTTACTCTCAGTAACCTCCGACTGATGAAGGAATATATCGTTATTCCTACAAGAATAACTATCTTAGAAACCTTTTTCTTGCCTAAGACTTTAAGATTACCTGCTATGGCTGGCACCCTGGCTCATGATAGACACATAACTAAAACTGCTGCTGCTTTCAGGTTTTTCAGTCAGTGAGTTACTGGAGAGAACAAACCTGTTACACATGTGAAGAAGAGAGGAGTGGTGCTCATAATGCTGCAATCTTCTCCATCAGACAGCTAACTAATACACTTACCACAAATGAATCTATTACTAATAGCACACACTGAACTAGCTGAATGCTTGCCGTAAAGAAATTAAAGTAATTACTCTGTAATTTCTTGAACTGTACTTTTTAAAATTTCTCTGTAATCTCTCTTAAATGACCACTTTTTTTGGAGTGAGGGTTACCTATTGGATATTACGTAATTTGGTTGGCTGAGTAACCCCTCAGATATCATTCTAATTAGAGAGTATATTGGAGACCTGAACACCTATGTTGAGTAATCTACATAATCTACATAGGAACAATATTAATATCAATTAAACATTCTTAAATGGTTTAAACATAAATAACTCAGAGTAACTAAATCTGGTTAATAAGAATTTCTTTATTGCGTCTTAGTTACAGCTTGTTGAATATCTAGCATGTTAAGTAAGATTCACAATGTGAGATGGTTGTTTAAAGGAATGGAATGCTCTTTATGAATGCTCTAAAATCCCATTAAAATTGTATTAGATAGATAGATAGATAGATAGATAGATAGATAGATAGATAGATAGATAGATAGATAGATAGATAGATAGATA
>JAQQZR010001310.1:0-11560 GCA_030068235.1 Notoglanidium macrostoma
ACTGTGGGAGGAAACCGGAGCACCCAGAGAAAACCCACGCATGCACGGGGAGAACATGCAAACTCCACACAGAAAGGGACCCTGGGTGACCCGGGGATTGAACCCAGGACATTTATTCATTTATTTATTTATTTATTTAATTTAATTTAATTTAATTTAATTTTTTTTACAGAGGGCGGCACGGTGGTACAGTGATTAGCACTGTCGCCTCACAGCAAGAAGGTCCTGGGCACAGCATGCCATCAGACACTTCTGGTTCATGAACCCTCTCCACAACCTTGGTCGGGTAGGAACTGCAGACAGAAGGGGTGAGGAGTCGAAGTCATATCAGGTAACTGACTCTACATCTCACTGTTTTTCCTATGGCTGTCTTGCACTTGGTTCTAATTAGTTCATGAAAACTCAGTCTTACCACTCTTGGGTCATTGATTCTGCTACTTTAAAGTTAACATTCTCAAGAAATCCTTACTTTTGAAATGGGCAAATTAGAAATGTTTAAACCTGTCTTGTATGGCCTGGATTTGCATATTCAAATGTGATTGACTATTGTAACTGTTACTGAATAATAAAACGTTTATCTGTTATACGTTTAAAAGAAGTTCAGATTTTTCAGATATTCCAGTTTCTTTAAAAAATACTGCTTTCTTTTTGCTACGTATGCTCACTATGGACTACGGTGTGCCTGTTGCTCTCTTCGGGGCTGTTGTTGGGGCTGTTCAGCGCTCAGTGTGATATTTCAGTGCTCACTTTGTGGAGCCATGGCTTGGAGTTTCGAGCTCTGTTGCCCGGTGGCATTGTGACTGTGCAGGCTGTGTGCGACATACCTGTGTGCACCTTTCAGAGGGATTGTGAGCAGTTATGCTACTGCTGTTCCATCCTGACAACTTTTGGATGACTCTGTTTGTTTGTTTGTTTTCGTTTGTTGTTTTGTGTATGTAATTGTAAAGTGACCTTGGGTGTGAGAAAGACACTAAATAAATTAAACTTATAAACTTATTATTATTATTATTATTATTATTATTATTATTATTTGTCAGGAACTACACTGCCCATCAGTCCCTGCACATCACCTGAACCTGTCGCATGCCTCACACATCACCCTCACCTGTGTCTCATTGTGTCTAATTTTGCACTCTATTTAAGTTCAGTTTATTATGTCTTTTTTTCTTGTCTTGCTTTTTTCATGTGTCACTGATATTTAGGTTTGTTTTTCTTTACATGTGCATGTTCATGCCCTATAATTTTGTTTTTGTTTTGTTTGTTTTTTACTTTATTTAAAATAAAGATCTCAGCAGTGACCTTTTTCTCACTTGACCAGCTTGCTTCCTCAATTTAGCTCTGCTAAAAGGATTTATTCCAACAAAGACATGTTTTATAATGTTTAGGTTAACTTTTGTTTCGATTGCATTCTGGCAAACAAACATAAATGTATTAAAATAAATTAATCATAAGTGTCAATTTGCAGTATCACAGGGTTAGACTCTATCAAGAGAGCAGCACTATATACTGTATAAAGTCATAAAATGGCTATAAATTGGCAGGGAATGGACAGGACAGGACCCTTCACATCTGAAATTTGCAGTCGGAAAATTTTGTACCTTTTTACAGTATAAACCAGGAAGTATGAACAATAAGCTCTTTTTTTAAAGCTTTCTGAAATGCCCCAGTGTTTTGCTACAATAACTCAATGTTATTGCTATGTGCTCGTTTCATTGCCAGACTCACTCCTGGTATTTTATGGTCAGACTCCAGGTTCAGTGATCCGTAAGTGTAATGACCAGCACAAAGCACAAAGATCTTTAAATGGTACTACGAGCATCCTAACGCTCTCTCTCATTTTTATGTGGTTTTTGACAAACTAAGCTCAGATTGGCAAAGTTAATGTATTCATAAGAAGTAAGTCACTGATTATATCAGACTGGCTAAGGACCCCAAATGTCACTGTTATATTGTGCAATGGGCAGTTTTGAATAATGAGTCAATTTTTAATTGGAATTTTTTTCTGATTATAGTGCAAAATGACCACTTCTTTCTTTCTTTTTTGCTTTCACAACCAAGACAAAGATTCAGCTGGATTGTTCTTTCTTTCTGAAATACCAAGATATTTGTTTTTTTAATGGTTCAGCCCCATGTCTGGCAAAATTTGTCCAGAAGGATCAGGCTTGCCTGTAGCTCCTCTTTATAAGGTGAAAGTAAGATCAAGTCATGAATTATTTTAGTGTCCTCTGGAATGAGACCTAATATCATGGAGCACTCTAATGTTTCCGTTTGGGTGTGTATGGCAGCCATTTCGTTCCAGTGTCTGAGTTGGAATTCTAACAAACATCCCTCATTTTACTTGATGAGGTATTAATTAGGTGATCACCTGAACCATATCTTATTTAATGAGGAAAAGTATAAAAACCACTCCTGGTCATCACTATCCTCTTGCAATAGGACCAGTTTGGATGGCAAAAACAGTGCTAGTAGTGCCTTGAATTTAATTGGAATATAATATTCATCATGCCAACAGAGTTAAAAAGAAAAAGTTTTGAGTGAGGAAAAGAAGGGTTCAATTCTAGCGTTACTGGCAGAGGGATACAGTGAGAATCAGGTTGCTTCCTCAAAGTTTCAAAGATGGCAGTTCATAAGAACCAGATCAAGCAGCAGACATTGGGGACAACAAAGTTACAGACTGGCAGAGGGAGAAAACAACTCTCTTTACTGACTGGGATGATCGTCAACTCCTTTGAATGTCACTCAACAACTGTAGGATAACATCAACTGACCTACAAAAAGAATGGCAAATGGTACCTGGAGTTAAGTGTGTGGCAAGTACAGTTTGAAACAGGTGTCCCTTCTGGGTGGGGTTGAAGTCTGTCAAGGCTAGAAAAAAGTACTTCATCAATTAGAAGCAAAGAAGAGCCAGGGTGAGGTTTGCTAAAATCCATAAGGATTTGACCGTAGAGGACTGGAGTAAGGTCATCTTCTTTGATGAGTCCAATTTTCAGCTTTCACCATCACCTGGTAATCTAATGGTTAGATGGAATTCTGGAGAGACTTACAAGCCAGTGTCTCGCACCCAGTGTGAAATTTGGTGGAGGATCTGTGATGATCTGGGGGTGCTTCAGCAAGGCTGGAGTGGGGCAGATTTTTGTTTGTGAAAGACACATGAATCAAGTCATGGACAAGGTTATCCTGGAGAAAAACTTCTGCTCTGACAATGTTCCCTCACTCTGAGGATTGGGTTTTCCAGTAGGACAATGCTCCATGCCACACAGCCAGGTCAACCAAAGTGTCTATAGAGGACCAGAAGATCAAGACCCTGTCATGGCCAGCCCAACCTCTAGAACCCCACTGAAAACCTCTGCAAAGTGATCAAGAGGAAGATGGATGGTCACAAGCCATAAAACAAAGCTGAGCTGATTGTATTTTAGTACCAGGAGTGGCATAAATTCACCCAAGAGCAATGTGACCGGCTGGTAGAGAGCATGCCTAGATGTGTGAAAGCTGTGATTTAAATGTCAGGATTATTCCATCAAATATTGATTTCTGAACTTTTCTTAAGTTCAAACATTAGTATTGTGTTGTTTAAAATTGAGAATGATCTTGATTTATATGCATTATTCAAAGTCTGAAAACACTGCATCATTTTTGTTATTTTAACCAGTTGCCATTTTCTGCAATTAAACACTCTAAGTGACAATAATTTGTATGTGGAATTTGGAGAAAATGTTGTCAATAGTTCATGGAATGAAACAAAAAAGTTCATGATGTTCAAATACGTACCTATAAATAGATCAGAGAAACCGATAATATATATATATATATAAACACAATATTGCATGCAAAACACTAAACTTTTAATGGTCTCAACAGCAAGTCATTGGTCAGGAAAATTAGCAAGAATTAAACAAATAGATAAAGTAAATTGGTGTAGGACGGCTTTTCCCTTGATTTACGTTAAATGTTATAGTCTTGTGGGTAAACTTGCAGACGGATTTTTACAGAAAGAAGAGTCCATGTTTTTCTACTCAATGTTAAAGTCTTCAAACAGAAGATATTTTGGAACATTTTGAATCCCCTGACAAGTTAGATTCAATTTTACCTCATGTAAACGTTTAAATCTTTTCATGATTTTCTTTTTGCATACCAGAAGACTATGTAAGTGAACTTCCCTGTTTCCAGCCCCCCATCCCTCCAATTTCAGCAACGAACACTGACAAGCAAAAGATGACAGTGGGCTCAGGAGTGCTTTTTTTTTAGTTGTTAATTTTCTTCCCAGTGATTTTTGTTGAGGTTAAAAGCTTAACGTTTTGCAGTACTGGGTTTACCTCATTGTTTTGCCCAGGAGTAGTAGGGGTTGTATATGTGTACATATATATTTCTCAACCTACGGTCCTCTACCAGAGGCTTGAGGGTTCTGCACAGTATCTTAGCTGTTCCTAGAACTGCAATTTTATGGACAGAGACCTCAGTCGTTGTACCTGGAACCTGTTGGAGCCCCTCTCCAAGTTTGGGAGTCACAGCCCCTAATGCTCCTATTACCATGGGGACCACTTTGGACTTCAACTTCCATCTGTTCCAGTTGTTCCTTCAGGCACAACTTGTGTATATAGTCTTGGGCTTAGACATACTTCGCTGCAGACTTTGCAGGTTGATATGTACTGTAAGCCAGCATGAAAGAGCAAATCTCTGGTTTAATTAAGCCCCGACTCATGCATGAAAAATTTTTATGGGCAGAAATATTGTGTCCTAACCAGACACTCAACAACATACCAGAGGGTGAATAAAACACAATATTCTTATTAATAATGTTGTTTGTAAAATTAAAATTATAATTAAAATTAAAAAAAAATTTTTATCTTGCAGTGTGTATCACTTCACTTTATCTATAACCAGATACAAGTACATATAAACAAGTATGTATCAATCAATGGCCAAAACTTTACAGACACCTGAGCATCACAGCCATATGTGCTTTAATCCTACTGAAAACCTTTGGGATTAACTGGAGCGACACCTGACGTCAGTGCGACCTCACTAATGCTTTTGTTTATGATTGAGTATAAAATCTCCTCAGCAACACTCCAAATTCTAGTGGAAAGCCTTCCCAAAAGAATGGAGGTTATTATAACTGTAAAGGGGGATTATTCAATCCCATATTGAATGGGATGTTCTACAAGCACATATGGGTATGATTGATCAGGTGTAATGGGCCACCATTTGATAACTGAGATAGTTCTAGATTAATGGTACATACTTTTAAATATTAATACATATTATGTTCTTGGAGATATAGCATATGAGGTGTTATTCTTTTTTTTTTGTATCAAATCCCTTTTATGTGTGTATTTACCAGTTTGTCATATCAAATTTGTGACTACAAAAGTCATAAGACCATCATTCCACCTCGTCAGTCTGTCAACTGCAAATGGCCTTAAGGATCTTTAGTTTTTCACCTCCAACTGGCCTTGTAAAATAGTCTATTATAATTGTCCCTGCTTTGATAATAGAGGGTGAAATATCTATGATGGCCACTGCCTACTTTTCTCTGTAGGTTGATATAAATCAGGTAGAATGTGTGGTGGCCCATTTTTCCGTTAGCATTTAGCCTCCCTGTCATTTGGGAGATGATAGAGCATTCACAGCTTTTGACCTCGGTCCAGATGTCCAATGATAAATAGGAAAGGTCTGCTTTCTCTCCCGCTTTCGTTCTGAAGGCATTCTGCCACTCACATGTTTGCATGTACACTCTTTCAGGAAGACACAACACTGACACCATCGTCACATACTTACAACCTTATTGTTTTCTTGTTCTGATTGATCAGGGAAAGACCATACCAGACCATTAATTTTAAACATTCCATAAGTATATAGTCACTTTTCTAGAGTTTTTCCCTTTGATCAAACAAAAATAAAAAGAATGGAATTTTTTTTTTTTTTTAAATGGGAATTTGTTTTTATACTTGGCTATTGTAAGATAACTGGTCTATCATTAAAAAAAGGGGGGAACATACTGGAAACTGATAAATAATGACATATAGGGTAAGTCATACGTTTCTGCTTCATTTTATTTTTAATGCAGTAATCACAAATAAAACATTAAATAAACAAATTGACTAACTTTGTGGTACTTTCTCTAACAAGAATATCTTATGGTATATGTTAATGCTTTTGTCTGTATATTTTTCTTCCTGATCATGTTGCACTTTTCACATTTTCAAATAACAGTGGAAAGAGAAATTGGATTCACTGTCATTTTCTTTTATGTAAATTTGCTATGGTATGGTATATTTAATCAACCAGCTAATAATTAGCTAACAGCTGCAGTTTGTTATATATCAATCTGTTGTGTTGAACAATATGCTTTGCAAAGTTACACATGCTAACTAAATTAACTCCCTCCATTTATTGTTTCATAGTTTGATTTTTTTTTGAGTGTGTGCTAAATATCTACATTGCGTCAAAGTTGAGGTGTATTGCATTGTAGTAATGCTTATGCCTGAAGGTCAGTCTAAAGTATTCCAACATGTTTTCCAATGAAATATATTACTCAACTCCCATCTACTCAGACACACCAAATAAATCACCAACCCTGCTGCATTATTTATACAAAATGCTAATTAAACCCACAATGTTGGTAATGACAGCAATTCAGATAAATGAGCATGTCACACACATGCTAATTATGGCTGTCCGAACACATGCTGATGATAACCACCAAAATCAGCACAGCCTTATAAATAAACACTTTGTCCTGAAGCTGGTGATGGGAGCACCCCAGGGTGACACTGATTAATTTAATCAATTTTGCTCAGTGTTTGTACTGCAAATACACAGACTTCCAAATAGATTATTAGACATAATTACTTATGTTAATTATATCAATTTGTAGCTAGTGTGATTATGGGAGTTTATGGATCTTTCCAAGATTACTTTGATATGATCCAAAATTATTTACAGCTGTTTGGATGGAGGGCAATATGATAAAATATGATGAGACATCATTGGGGTTTTTTTGCACAGCATAGGGATTAGGGTGAACTGCTGTCTTGGTAGCTTGTACGCATCCATATTTGTGTTTCATTACAAACTAGCTAGCCGGCTAACATTAACGAGTATATTTACCTCCCCACAAGTGCGAACCATATAGTCAAAAACACAGTAATATCTCCTGTATGATGATTGATTTAAAGCAAATACATATATACAGTGTAATTAATTTAATGGAAAGTAGTGCTACTTTGATTATAGCCCACAATGGAGTAAGAGTTATAGATACTTAATGCTAAAGGAAGTTTATCTGATAACATTTTTAAATGATAGTGCATTAGTAATAATGATTAAAAAAAAATCCATAGTATGTGTGATATCAGACTTTACTGACACAAAGACTCTGGTATTGATTTAGTCGTAATCATCTCCCCACATGTCTGATTACAAAGCCTAACAGGGATATTATAAAAAAAAAAGTCCTGGCCTTTTATGAGATTACTTCCAATTTAAATACATGATTCCCAAACAGATCTGCTACATGCTATAAAATTCAGGGCTTCTCCATGTTGTTAATATCACCATCTCTAACGGCCAATAAATCACCATTGTGAAATTGCCTGTAATAAACAAGAGGAAATTTATGCATACCAGAGATCTGCAATGTATTAGTTATGCGTTATAGTAGACTAGAGGTTCATGCCTCCACAGTACAATCAACAGTGTGAAGTAACTACTTATGGTGCAGAGTGATGTTAATTGAACCATGCTCATTTTGCTCTATAGGCTGATTATAAATTGATCAGTTCCAATATTTAGCATAAAAATTCAGCTGACCATTCAGTATGCAAAAGCCAGAAGGTTGATTTCATTGGCATCATTCATGCACCACACACATGCATTATGTATCAGTCTGCAATTCAGGGACAAAAGTCTCCAATTATGAATAAAGCATAAGCAGAGGTACTTCTGATTTGGGATAACAGGCGGTTTTGTGCATAAATGCAAAGGAAGGACAGGAGCTGTTTATTAATGCTTTCTAAAAACGCTGACATGCTCAGACTACAGGAAGAGAGAGCTATTTGTCTAAAACGCTGCTGCCTCATTTCCCTTAAAAATCGGTTTTATGTATGGGTGTGCTTCAATCTGCAAGGTTCCAGGTAAGCAAACATACTATCTGTCTGACTAATGTAGAGTGGATGTTGACAGTTGTCTCTCCCTAAATAAATGTTTGTAGTGGCAGAAAGAAATGTCGCAAAAGCGTTCCTCAATGCAAACACACTCATTTCATTTGATGCATGTGGAGCTGACACATCCAACTCAGAGAAGATGTATGACTTGAGGCAGAAGTGAGTTTGTGGGAGAGACAGAATAAATGTGTGTGAGAGAGAGCAAGAGAGAGAGAGAGACCCTTAGATTGTCCCCCAAACAGACAAAAGTTTATTTGACAAGTGGTTATAAGAGAAACACCTGATTACAGATGGAAATTCTACACAACAAATGGGCTATGATGAATCCTGGGTTGTCTCACAGACCATGATAAATTAATATCATTGTCATATGGGCTTTTCAGGTTTGGGGCGCAGTCATCATCCTGGATAAAATCTTTCTCTCTGTAGCAAATTATTAGACAACTTTTATAGAAAATGTATAATATTGATGAACAATAAAGTGGAATTGGTGGTTAAGGCCCTTCACACTAAGCCACACTAGCAATGTCTCTGACGATCACCTTACGTCTTCTGTGAAACATGCACTTGAACATGATGCAAAATAACAACTGATGGTCATCTTCCATTCTTCACTTTTAATCTTAGTCAGGGTCACAGTGGATCTGGAGCTTCCAGCAAGACTAGCTATGATGGCATAACTAAAACGGAGATCCAGAAGGAAACACAGACATGAGAGCAACCTAGAACATAAAGCGGTCAGCCACTTCACCATCAATCCCAGTTTACCAAAACACTCTATGCCCATGAATTTTCCACATCTGCACATTTACCTAAGAAAAAAAACTACTTTATAAAAGGCTTGATAAAACAAATGGGTTTCAGCAAGGACTTAAACACTGAGACTGTATCTGAGTCGGAACATTAATTGGAAGGTTGTTTCATAACTGGGAGCTTTGTAGGGAAAAGCTCTGCCCCCTGCTGTAACCTATATTATTCAAGGTGCCAACAAAGAGCCTGCGCCTTTTGATCAAACCAAGCGTTTTGGATCATAACAGACCAAAAGTTTGCTCAAATGTTAAAATATTAAGCCACTTAAGGTGTACCAAATTCAGTGCCTGTAGTGATGTATTACTATGATATAATATTTAATTTAGGGATGCAGTTGACCAAACTGAGCTAGCTACCAACACCCATTGCAAAATCATGGCTTGCTAAAGCATACCAGCAATGTGTTATCTCTTGAAGTCTTACTTGTATTACTCTCTTCAGGTTCTCTTTGCTTTCTCTTTGAATTTTCAGTCAAGATTGGAATTGAACTCTTCAGGAAGGCTGAAGAAAGACCTCTAGGAAATGGTGGAGATGAGTATAGCGTCCAAATTTGGTGACTGTTGTTGTGCCATTTGCTTTGCAAGGTTCAGTATACAAATTCATACAGTGGCCAAAGCTAGGTTTTTAAATGTTTACTGAAAATCTGTGGCTCACACAACATATCAATCAAATTCTCTTTCTCCAAACATTACAGCGGGTAGGACTACATTTCCCAGCTTTCCGTGAACTACAAATATGGATATTAGCTTAGCACAATCCAATACACTACAACAGTCATGGACAATGTCTCCCTACTATAGCAGACTTTGCAACAGGCTGATTAAAGTATGGTGGAGTCTGGAGAGTTATGGAAAATCATTCATGTTGACTGCTATCATGCAAGTTAGGTGTCAAGATTGTCAGTCTCAATGTTAATATGAGCTGCTTTTTGTGACTTCATGCATTGCACTTTTCAAAAACCAGTGTTCCTTACAAGATCAATACAGTAACTAAATAGGCATTTGTCTGTCTGTCAATTCATTCATCCACACATGCACACAGTATTGAGTAATCAATACAAGTTTCACACATGATGTCAAAAACAGACTGCTTACTGTAGCCTAGTTGTTCTTTTGTGTATGTGTTTCATGGAAAGTCTCAGCTGGCTTGATTGCTGCTCTGTGTTGGGATTCCATCTGGAGAAAGCGTCCTCTGATTGGCCTAACATTCTCTGACTGATGAAGACTAATTGCTTTCCGCAAAGAGCTAAGCAAGCACAACTTCTAATTTCTCATAATAGGCAAATCAAACATGCCATTCATTAACCCGTGCATCCTCATCAGGCATGTGTCCAATGCAGCACTTTTCCTGTGGGATCTGGTCATTGAGTCTGGTACTATTTCTTCTTGAACTATTTCTATGAATAGTTTTTTGTGCTAGAATTTATTGTAATGTATCAACCTAATGTTTTGATAAGCTGTGCTAGTAACTAGAAGGTTGTAAGTTAAAATCCCATCACTGCCTGGGAGCCAGTCAATAATTGGACTTAATTCTGTCCTAAATAAAAGATGAAAGGTTTACTGAGAGAGTTTTCTGAGATGTACAGTAGATGCTAACTTTTGCACTTTTACATGCTAGCCTTAAGTTCCACCTCTAACCTGAGTCACAATATATATTAAAATCTTTTTGGTGTACAATATCTAATCCTATTGTGGATATGATTTTTTAAGTGCCTTTGAACCATCTGAAAGCACACGCTTGATGTAGGGTAAATATCCTTGAAATGCTGAACCTACTAACAGGCGGTGTTTTCTTCCAGCATTATGCAACCTAATGCATTTGTTTATGAGTCAGATGACTGCGACTTATTCTTATTTTATCAGAGACAAAAGAACAAAAATTGCACTTCACCAGAATGCTGTTATTATCAGGGATATATACCTCCACATTCCAGAAAGGTCAAAATTCATCAGGCAGAGAAATGTTTGAACATGGCCAATTGGGAGGAAGTACTGGGACAATAATCCAACTCATTAAGGTTGAATTTCAATGCAAGAAAAAATAAACTCCAAATGACCTTCACAATCCCTTCGTTTTCTTTTCCCCCACACTTTCCTTAAAATATATAATTTGTACATAAACAGTAAGATATAGATTAGATTAGATAATAATAATCTTATTTAATAAATAATAAGAATAATAATAAGAAATTACTTAAGGTAGGTGTTCATGGAGTATAATACCTGAATACGCATTTAATGACAACTGACATATTCTGACATAAACATTGATAAAGACTTATTTCAGCAGATGGCAGCTGAAATGCTTTTTTTTCTATGGATGTCAAGTTGACATAACACCCGAGTCAAGGGACAAATAATTTATGATATACTGTATATGTTAAGATTATGTATTCTGTATATGTTTCCATTTTACTAGTTCATCACATCGGGCGGCACGGTGGTGCGGTGGTTAGCACTGTTGCCTCACAGAAAGAAGGTCCTGGGTTCGATCCCCGGGTCACCGCACTTCTGTGCGGAGTTTGCATGTTCTCCCCGTGCATGCGTGGGTTTCCTCCGGGTGCTCCGGTTTCCTCCCACAGTCCA
>JAQQZR010001311.1:0-11559 GCA_030068235.1 Notoglanidium macrostoma
CCTCATTTGGGTCACACTGTATAGTTCAATTACAACTAATACACTTAGTACTAGGGTCAGGTTTAAAGTGCAAGACTGTTCATGGTGATTCGATGACTTCAACCAGTACCCTGACTGTACCCTGAGGAAACATATGTATGAATACTATATTTCTGCTAATAAATTCCCCTAAATCCTACATAGTGTAGTTTTATATTAGACAAATCCAGTAATTAGCCTAAACAAATGAAATAAATCCCCGAATTGGCCTCTTACTTTGTGTGTTGGAGGGAAAGATTTAATTAATCTTCCCATTGATCCAAAACCAACACCCCACTCCCAAACTTCCTCTGTCTTCTCAGGGGCCTTGGAACTTTGTATTGAGCAACTGCCCTAGGTTATATTATTTATATATAACAGAATATAGTCAAATTTTTCATGTTCATTCTTTTTTGTTCATTCTTCTGATCTTCCTGTCAAGTCCAGTCTGCTAGCTAATTTAGCTAGCTAACTAATTTACTCAAAACACATGAAACTCTCTATCTTTTCATAAAACTGCTACTAACGTCATGCAGTGCATTTGTTCTGATTGTCCTGAAATGTCCCTCAAATATGACATGGATAGATATATGGCTTTCAATTATATCATCAAAGATGTTACCATGCCTGGAAGAAAAGCATTTAAAGCCCCATTCACACGCATTTACATGGGTGATCTGATCATAAGTGAACAGTGCTAAGTACAGATGTGATTTGGAACCAATTGTCTGGGAGATGCATTGTGATACAATCACTCAAACCACATTTGTAGTTGGTTTGAGACACATGACCACAATTCAATTCAATTTTATCTGTATAGCAATTTTACCAATGGAACAACATTGTAACAAAGCAGCTTTATATAGAAATATATAAACTCCGGTCACAAAATTTAAACATATGAATTTATAAATATATCCCTAATGAGCAAGCCTGTGACAATGGTGGCATAGAAAGACTCCCTGAGACTATCAGAGGAACCAGACTCAAAAGGGACCCCATCCTCATTTGGGTGAAAAAGTATAGTGGAATTACAAATAACTCTCTTCTATAACCATATGGTCAGAAGTGCAATTGTGTAGCCAGGAAATTCATTATAGTTTTAACATGAAGTCTATTTTGTTGAAGTTATCAACTGTTCACTGATGGAGACTAGAGTGCAAAACTGTTAATAGCAGTTGAGGTCCTCAAGTTATCATTGCAATTGTAGGCCTAAGCCATCATGACAAAGCTGTTTGCATCGACAGCAGACCATAGCCATTTTCACAGTTATTAAGTGTATCTTGAGGCTGTTCATATGAGGCCATACTTAGCAAGTGGTTTCCAAGTGATCATGGTTCTGAGGATCGAACAGGCAGGTCTGGTGAGCAGAAGGGGTCAGAATCAGTAGGATGTGTAGCTCATTGAAGAGGGAAAGAGAGAGAGAGAAAATATGGATTGTTAGGTATGTTCATTGTCATGTAGTGGTTAAGAATTTTGTGTGAAAGACAAAGTGTTCAGTGCATCCTGGACAGCAATGAATGAGCATCTAATGGATGGCATAATTGCCCTAGTCGGAAAATAAGCAATCATACGTAATCACACTGAATGATAGTGTTCTCCACTGCTAGGCTAATTGACTCTACCAGGTTGTGTGTCCCTGCATGTTACACATGTGCACACACTTTAACAAAATGTCTTAATAGGCCTACCATACTTCATATAGTTAACTTTCCATCAGCAAATATGAGCCTTGGTTTATGCTCTCTGGAATTTAAAAGCTCCCTCCCCGGGTCCGCAGCCTGTCCAGGATGTCGTTTCTCAGCTCTTCTTTTTTGATCTTGGCAACTTTCGGCAGGGGCAAATGAGTGAGTTGCTGAGCACGAAACAGCATCTCGAAGGCGGACGGAGGCCGCCTACTTTGAGCCGTGGATGGTACAGATTCTGGCTCTGGGGCGCACGTAAAAGCTAAATATTTAAACTAAAATAAAGACATGACGCCACTGACAAGCGAACCAAGCTGCTGATCGGCGGTGGATACCACATCACTGGTGAGGTTTGTCCAGCTGTTCGCTCTGTCAACTTTGCCAGCTGCTGATACGAACGTACAAGGGGAGTTTTTGACCTCTTGAAGCACGTTTTCAAATGTTTTGAAACCCAACCTCACAACTTTGGTTGGCACGCTAGTGAGTATTCGGAACACAACAAATGCAAAGTTATCAGTACCTTTGTAAGTGATGACAACGATTGTCTTTGTGAACGACCGACCGTGCAGCATTGCTAAGTGGCTAAGATTTTTGGGACGATTCCTCAAGCTCATAAAATACATTTGGGTCGCACATAAATTGACAGGGTCGGTCATAAACCAAACCGGAACCAAACAAAAAATTTTTTTTATGCCTGAGCACCTGTCTGCCCTGCTGGATGTATTTGGCTGTGGCTGATCTCTTTGTAACCTCATCCTGAGTCCCATTGGCCTGTAGGATACCAAGGTACTTTTAGCTGTTCTTTATATATGCTATTGTGCCTTCTTGTAACTCCACTCCCTCATTCTTGATTAGCTTTCCTCTCTTGGCCACCAGGTGTCCACATTTATCTAGTCTGAATGACATTCTGATGTCCTTGCTGTAGATTCTGGTGAGGTGGATCAGTGAGTCGATGTCTCTCTCACTCTTGGCATACAGCTTGATGTCGTCCAGGTACAGGAGGTGGCTGATGGTTATTCCACTTCTGAACCTGTATCCATATTCACTCTTTGTGATGATGTGACTTAGGGGGTTCAGCCATTTCCTCTATCTGCTAGAGGTACATTCTTTGGAGGGGCTTGGTCCAAGCATTCCAGTATACAGCTGTGGCCAAAAGTTTTGATAATGACACAAATATTAATTTTCACAAAGTCAGCTGCCTCAGTTTTTATGATGCCAATTTACATATACTCCTGCTGTCATGAAATACTCCTGTTGTATACTCCTGAATGTTATGAAGAGTGATCAGATGAATTGCAATTACTTGCAAAATCCCTCTTTGCCATGAAAATGAACTTAATCCCAAGAAAACCATTTCCACCTCATATCAGCTCTGCCACCAAAGGACCTGCTGACATCATTTCAGTGATTCTCTCATTAACACAGGGGATAGTATTGATAAGCACAAGTGTGGAGATCACTCTGTCATGCTGATTAAGTTAGAATAGCAGACTGGATGCTTTAAAAAGGAGGGTGGTGTTTGAAATCATTGTTCTTCCTCTGTTAACCATGGTTACCTGCAAGGCAACATTTGCAGTCGTTATTGCTTTGAAAAAAAGGGCTTCACAGACAAGAATATTGCTGCTAGTAAGATTGTACCTAAATCAACTATTTATTGGATCATCAAGAACTTCAAGGAAAGAGGTTTAATTGTTATGAAGAAGGCTTCAGGGTGCCCAAGAAAGTCCAGCAAGTGCCAGAACCATCTCCTAAAGTTGATTCAGCTGCGGGATCAGGGCACCACCAGTGCAGAGCTTGTTCAGGAATGGCAGCAGGCAGGTGTGAGTGCATCTGCATGCACAGTGAGGCAAAGAATTTTGGAGGAAGGCCTGGTTTCAAGAAGCACAGCAAAGAAGCCACTTCTCTCCAAGAAAAACATCAGGGACAGACTGATATTCTGCAAAAGTTACAGGGATTGGACTGCTGAGGACTGGGATAAAGTAATTTTCTCTGATGATTCCCTTTCCTATTGTTTGGGGAATTTGGAAAAAACATTGCCCAGAAAAGAAATGGTGAGCACTACCATCAGTCCTGTGTCATGCCATCAGTAAAGCATCCTGAGACCATTCATGTGTGGGGTTGCTTCTCAGCCAAGGGAGTGGGCTCACTCACAATTTTGCCATCTGACAAAAAGATCTAAAAACACTGAAGCAGCAAACTTGTGAAAACCAATACCTGTGTCATTCTCAAATTTTTGGCCATGGCTGTGCACATGGCATTGAATCAGTCAGTCCAGGCTGTGCTCAAGTTGGTCTGCCTAGTCTTATAGTCTTGGGTGAATTTTCTATCAACCAGTAGCTGGTGTTTTGACCTTAGGGTGTTGGTTCCATTTCCTTTCTGAGCTTTGTTCATGTACTGACTCACTTATCTGCCTATCTTATCTGATTCCATATCAATTTAGCTACCAGGTCGGTCATGGAGTGCTGTTAAAACTTCTTCAAGCAGTAGGTTTGTATCATGTCAGGTCCAGGTACTGTCCAGTTGTGTGAGGCTTCATTCTCCCATATGTCCTTCCAGTAATTCTCAGTCTCAGCTCTGAGTGAGTGCCATTTATTCTTTTGACTCCTGCTTCCCTCGTGTATCTCTTCAGTCTTGTCACCAGAGCTGGATGACTTTGTTTGGCAGTCTCCTGAGCCTCATTTATGGACATCTTGTTGTTGCTGATGTTGTTGCTCTGGATTTCCCTGATCTTGGCTTCCAACCTTCTTCTCCATAGTGGGCACTCTACATTCTCTGTCTTGATCTTCTACCCAAGCATCTCCAGAATATTATGAGCTCATTGGTTTCAGTGATAGTTTTAGAGGCTATATTGAGCAGTACACTGTTATCGTCGCACCCGAGGGTTGACTGTATGTAGTTGGGCCTGAATCTTAAGCTCAGTGAATGCTGCTGTCATGATGGGTCATGTAGTTCTTGTATACTGTGCCAGAGACTGCTCATCATTTCCATCATCTGTAGTGTTCCCAATCTGTGATTGTAGTCTTTCAAGTTCCAGCTGTGAGAGCAACTTAGTATGAGCATGTTAGAGTATTGGGCCAAGAACTGTTTCTTAGTCAGTGTAGATGTTGGTCTTCTGGTCATATATAGTTTAGTACTACAGCATGTATCCTCTTTCCTTGGGCTTGCTGTTATAGTAGCATTCAATTAATCCCAAGATTTCAGACCTAGTCCAGGTGTGTCTTGTTCTAGTAGCCCACTTTTCATCGGTATGTTTTGGGCTGACAACAACTGACATGGCCCTTCTTCTGAGGTAGGCTTGTGCCAGCATTAGGGGTCTAAGCCTGAGGATACTTCTTGACTGAGAATCAGACCCTGGTCCCCTAGTCCCCCATTCCAAAGGCAGTGGAACCACTGGACTATCCAGCAGCAAGTATTTGGACAGTGACACAATTTTTAAATTTTTTTTTCAATTTTGCCTCTGAACACCACAATAATGGATTTGAAATTAAGCCATTAAAATGTAAAATTTCAAATTTAATTCAAGGGGTTTAACAAAAATATTACCGTTTATGAATTACAGGCATTTATTTACATAGTCCCTCCATTTTCACAGGTTCAAGAGTAATTGGTCAAACTAACGTGATTATAAATATAAGCATAATTTTTAATACTTGGATACAAATCCTTAGTAGCCAATGTCTGCCTCAAGTCTGGAACCCATGGACATGACCAAATGCTGAGTTTCACATGCTGATGGAACTTCGGGAGCACTGACTTGAGATTTGCATGGTTGAAATCTCCGGCAACAATAAACAGTCCATCGGGGTGAACATTCTGTAGATCGCTAATATCCCTGTACAGCTCACAGAGCGCATCCTTAGCTTTAGCGGTGGGGGGAATGTATACTCCGACAATGAGCACGACGGTGAATCCTCGGGATAAATAAAAAGTCTGCATCTAACGGTCACAAACTCCAAAAGCGGAGAGCAGTAACTGGATATTAGCACAGAGTTCTTGCACCTTTACGTGTTGATGTAAACACACAGGCCACCACCGCGAGTCTTACTGCACAGAGCTGCTTTCCTGTCGGCACGAAACGCAGTGAGCCTGGCTAGCTGAATGGCGGCATAGGAACTCTGTTGCTGAGCCATGTCTCCGTGAAAACAAAGACACCGCAATCTCTGAACTCGCGCTAGGTAGTCCGCTGGAGGCGGATATAGTCCAATTTATTGTCCAGAGAGCAGACATTGGAAAGTGTTATGGATGGTAGGGGCGGCCGGCTAGGATTAGCACTTAGCCTAGCACGGACCCCCGCCCGCTTACCGTGCTTCTGCTTCCTCGCACACCGCTTTCGGCGGACCCTCCCCCGGCCGCTGGCATCGTGTGACTCCGAGGACTGGAGGCCTGGTTTCCTCAGCAACTCGAGGACGCGTTGAGTTTCCAAGAGGTCATCCTACAGATCGGTTTTTGAGTATTTCTTAATGTCCAGTAATGTTTCTCGTGGGTAGACATGAACACCGTTTGTTTCGGTGTCCATGTTCCGACGGAGTCACGCCAAGACACAATAGAAGAAACAAATAGCACAAAAAAACCACCATTTCGGATCCGGAGTGGCCGCTGCGTGCTACTGCCGCGCCGCCATTCATCTGCTTTAGTTGTCTTCTGTGGTCTTCCAGGCCTTTTGGTGTTGCTGAGTTCACCAGTGCCTTCTTTTTAGGAATATACCAAATTGTTGATTTGGCCATTCCTAAAGTTTCTGCTATTTTTCTGATAGGTCTGTTTTGTTTTTTCAGCCTAATAATGGCCTCCACTTGCATCAACACCTCATTGGACCACATATGAGAGTTCCCATGAACAGCTATCGGATGCAAATTTAACACATGAAATCAAATCCAGAATGTTTATGTCCTGAATTTGTCATGTAATAATGGGGAAAGAGACCATAACTGGCCATGAAACTGTTTGTTGGACAAATGTGCAATTACTTTTGAGCCTCTGAAAATGGAGGGACTCTGAAAAATGGGTATAATTTCTGAAAGCTTCATGCAATACCTTTGTTAAACCCTTTAAATTTAAGATGAGAGTCTATGCTGCCACATTTTGATTGCTTAATTTCAAATCCATTGAGGTGGCATACAGACAGAAAAATACAAACACTGAATGAAAGTCCAAATTCTTATGGACCTAACTGTACACATTTCTGTGAAGCTGCTTAAAAGTGCCATACAAATAAAATTGAATTGAGATACAGAGTAGATTAGATTAGTTTTTATTGTCATTCTATCCATATACATATATAAAGTAGAATAAAATAATTTTCTCCAAGGCTTTGGTGTGGCATTACAGAGATTACAAACAGCAGTATACGCTATTGACAACATGTAGTGAAAAAATTAAGGGAGACAAAGTGGCAGTGCACAATATACAATACAATAGATAAGATAAATTGCACAATTAATACAAACAATGGGACAGTACAATAAATAAAACAAATGACCTTGAAAAATGACACCGGATAACTGCTCCACCTCCACTCTATATAATGTCTCATTGTTGTTCCTGATGAGTTACTATGGTATCATCTCCAAACTTGATGCAGTTTGAACTGTGCCACACAGTACAGTCATGTGTCATCAGAGTAAACAGCAAGGGGCTGAACACACAGCCCTGGGGTGTGCCACTGCTCAGTGTGATGGAACTGGAGGTATTACATCTGATCTGACCAGTTTGTGGTTGTTCAGTCAGGATCCAATTGCAAAGAAAGGGAGTGAAGCCTAGCAGGTTGAGTTTTGTGACTAATTTATGTGTAATTAATGTATTGATTGCTGAGCTGAAGTAAATGAACAGTTTAGGTGATATGCAAACTGATATGTGCCAAATGAGGCTGGATGTAAGGCAGTATTACTGTCATTACCATCTTCTCAAAGCACTTTACGATGACAGAGGTGCAATGGGGCAGAAGTCATTCAGGCATGTCATGGGTATGATGGTTGACAACTTGCCATGCAACTGGGATGCAAGCAACTGGGCATGACTGCCTGTCTCAGAGAGATGCTGAAGATGTTAAATATTAATAAAATACACCAAACCTTTTGGAAAATGTTTTTTTGTCAATAGCAAGTAACAATACAAACAACAATACATCCTTAAAAAGTATATGTATCATCGTATATATGTATAATATGTATAATCCTTAAAAATTAATAAATTAAATTAAACAATCATTGTTTGATTGTTACAGTGCTATCAGGGCCCCAGACTAACTTTTTCCACTAGTAGCACTGGTGCTCCTGAAAATTTTAGAAACACCAGCACAAATGTTAGAAGCACCATTTAAATTCATATGCCAAGCAATGCAACACATTTTCATGCTACATGTAGCCATTGCACTGATGCACCTGGTGTACATGGTAAAAAAAAAAATGGTACTAAATTGTCACAGTCTGGAGCCCTGGCTATGGTGTCCATCTCAGCCGAGAATGGAGAATGGCTGGTGCTTCCCACGTCGAACTCACACACTTACACAGGAGAATGTGTAACTTAAAACTCTTGAGTGCACACTTAGAAATTTTACTGCTATTTTTTTTGGAGCAGGTTAAACAAGAATTTTTCTCCTCTAAAGTTACACGGTGTGTCCATGAGCTCTGGGTAGAAACACTGTAGCTAGAATGAGGCATGTGCTTGCTCTTGCGCATCTCCTTTAGTGTTATTAGTACAACTTCTCTCCATGCATTGAGCTGTGTCAGTCATGAAAAGATGTAACAGAAAAACAGCCAATAGGATGTAAGCTTTATGAATTTAAGTATTTATTTTAAATTCCACGAAAGACAGGGTTCAACTCTCCATTGAGGTGTTAAGTGTAAATGTAAAGTGTCAAGTATAAGATATATGAATGGAAAGCACTGAAAATACTTGGGGTTTGAAAATTAATTGCAAGTGTAAATGTAAAATTTGTTTTTGTAAATTATACCAAATTTATTGGATGACATAAATGCTACTACTTTGAACATAGTAAAACATTACTCCACTAGATTGCCAGTAACTTAGTAAAAGTGTACACATTTTTTCAGTTATTCTCGTATGTCAAATTTTGTTTATTTATAGTGCTTGTAAAGCAAGGCATTGTCTTGTGATAATATCTCCAAGCTTACTAGACATGTTCTGGGCATGTTCTCCTAAAAAGCACTATACATCTTTTTATACCTCTATCTCTCTTGCTTTCTGTTTTTTAACCTGCTTTTCTCCTGTTGACTTCAAAGATCATTTGAGGCCTAACTGCTCCTGAAGATTTTATGCTAGAAACGTCATTCTAAATGTAAAATGTTTGCCCACTGAGGTGAAGTGTACATATATTTTTCTTTTTTATATTCCACCCACTTCCCTCTTTTTTATTCCTCCATCTGTCCATTTTTTTCCCATAGAGTTTGAAAGGGATATTTTTCAAATTACTTCCACATTTTTATATACACATTTGGAATACTTCCAAACTTATAAGACATGTTCTGGGCAGAACTTTTAAGCACTCCACCTCTTTTCATATCTCTCTCACTCCTGGTTTCTGTTTTTTTCATCCCTTGCTTTTCTCCCAGTTCAGTTTTTGAGGCCTAACTGCTCTTAGAAATTAAAAGCTAGAACCACTGAAATTGGTAAATCTCGTTAGGTCGTTGTTCCTTACATGACTTTTTCTCAACTCCTTTTTCTTTCTTTTTTTATCCCTCCATCTTCCCATTAGAACCCATTGATATTTGTACTCCTACATCTTCTAAGGTAGAGTCACGAAACTTGTTCTATGGCTTCAGCTGCAAAAGTACAGCACTTAAATGCTATTTCTTCAAATGACACTCCTCTATCTCACCCTTCTATTCTTTCATTCATCCCTCCATCCTTTAATAGCAATCCAATGATTTTACTAGTCCTAGAACTCCTTACTAGAACTGTCAAACTTAATATGTTGATTCAACTGAAATAATCATACTCTTACCCTATCTATCTATCTAGCATGGAAAAATTGTGGATTGCTCAAAAAATACCTGTTTGGAGCATTCCACAGGTAAGCAGGTTAATTGGTAACAGGTAATAGTGTCTTGATTGGGTATTAAAGGGACATTGTTGTTCATAAGCAAAGATGAGGCAAGGTTCACCAGTTTGAGAAAAACTGCATGGGCAGACAGTTCAAGATCAACATGCAATTGCAAGAAATTTAGGGATTTCACCATCTACAATCCATAATTTCATCAAAAGACAAAGAGAATGTGTAGGGTACAAGTTTTGGAACAACTTGTGCTGCCATCCAGACAATGTATTTTTCAGGGACATCCCTGCTTATTTCAGCAAGGCAATGCCTAGCTACATCCTGCTTGTATTACAACAGCATAGCTTTGTAGTAAAAGAGTGTGGGTACTAGACTGGCCTACCTGAAGTCCAGACATGTATCTCATTGGTGTGTGGAGTATTATGAAGCTCAAAAAACAACAACGAAGAACCTAGACTGTTGAGCAAGTGAAGTCCTATACCAAGCAAGAATGGGAAAGAATTTTACTTACAAAACTTCCACAATTAATGTCCTCATTTCCCAAATCCTTACTAAGTGTTGTTGAAAGAAACCGTGATGGAGCACAGTGGTAAACATACCCTGTTCTAACCTTTTGGTACATGTTGCAGGCATCAATTTCAGAATGAGTCTATATTAAAACAAAAAACAATCAAGTTTATCAGTTTAAAAATGAAATACCTTGTCTTTGTGTTGTATTCAATTGAAAATAGGTCAAGGACTTGCAAATCATTGCATTCTGCTTTTAATAACTTTTGTTTTTTGCTTCAGGAAATGTAAATCTACTTATCTTTAATATCCTCCACAAGGATTGTTGATAAACTGCTCAAATTAACTTAGCCAGCATATTCAGATACATTTGTATGACAGACAACCTATTGTTATAGATGGCATAATTAGGTTGAGAAGAAGCAATCGTGTGTAGAAAAGAATCTGCTCCATCAATTCTATTCAAGCAGGGAAAAACCCAGTGTGTAATATTTCAGTGGAAGGTAAATTTTATTTATGAACATAGTTTCACTGACAAAGCACAAGTTCTAAATTGCCAGTAGTTATGAACAACAGTTATAAACAATTCACTCTATTTTGCAAAGAAGAAACTTGAAACAAAAGGGGGAATCTGATTGATAGATATATATTATCAGTTAAAATTACCAGAAAACATGACCGAATTTAAGGCATACATCAAGACCAGTGACAGAAATATTGTTAAATCAGATGACCTGCAAATGTGGGAAATATTTTAACAGCAAAATTTGCATTGAAATTTGTGTTTATCATTTATAATTTGTATCTTTCCTATCCTTTAAATGAACAGAAAATGGGATTTTCTTTCTCTCTACATATTATAAGCCTATGTTTCTTCACATGTACAAATCAAAATGAGACTGTTTCCAAATGCTAAACATGAACTAAATTATTAATAAATATAATTATTATAATGTATATAATTATACATGAATATCCAACAACAGGTGAAACCCAAAAGGTAAGTCAGATAAGCTGTGCAAATTAAAAGATATGAATTGGGTAGGTAAGCTCACCAATATCACAGTAGATTAGGTTTAATTATACAACAGCAAAGATAATTTCTCTATTCTGATTGATCAGAAGGTGTTACTTAATTTTCAATACCAGAAGCACTGACAGAAATTATAATTCAAGAAGCTATAGAAGCTACAGGCTTATATTATTGTCCTTGTTTGAATATGTTATCATTTCTTCAGCAACAGTTCATTCACAGTGACATGAATGCACATGCATCCCATAATCTAAGGCTAATAATAAATAATAAAAAATGGTTTGCCATATGTATGTATATATATA
>JAQQZR010001312.1:0-11557 GCA_030068235.1 Notoglanidium macrostoma
GGCACCCTGGGTGACCCGGGGATCGAACCCAGGACCTTCTTGCTGTGAGGCAACAGTGCTAACCACCACACCACCGTACCACCGTGCTGCCCAGCTTATGATTTTATTACAAAAAACATAAACTATCACACAAATAAGGTACTTTCATTTTCTGCCCTGTATTTGATGTGATTTTGCTGCGAAACTGTATTTGATTTGATGAGCATATGCATATTTCTTTTTCTCTCCTTTGTCTTATAATTTTTGATTTCTAATTAAACATTTTCCTTTACTTTTTTCCTTTGTACTTTTGCATGTTTTCTCTTTTTCTTCTCACCCCCTTTTAGGAGTGGCCTTAACATTAAAAACAACAACAATGAACAAACAAACAAATAAAAATTTACCTATGGGTAGTAGTGGAGGAAACACAATGTAATGTGCTGGTATGTACAGCAAAGGATTTTTTTCTTATAGCTAAGTGGGGATGTCACCTCTAGATGGCAGTAGAAGCCAGCTCAACGCATAATCATACATGAAACATGGAACAAAATGTACAGGACATGGTGTTCCTTTTCAGTGTTCCTCCGCCTCATCCCCAAACCCTCCTCCCACTAGAGAAAGCTCACGTGTGGGCCATGTGCAAGCGCATCTGTACATACATGTGGGCATGCCGGTGTCCTTCGCTGTGGGTGTCTCTCCTTGACATCGATGAGGTGGTGCAATTCTGCAGCACAGAGCATTTAGACACTAGATGCACACACAAACCAATGTAAATAAACTCATTATTGCTCGTTTAAAAGAAAGTCCTTTGCAAAAATATTAGCAATGTCTTGATAAATGTATGAGAATCAAGTTACCCTTATTAGACCCTAGTACCATTAAAATATATATACTCAATATATTACAGTAGTCCATTTATTATCAGCCTAGGTCTACTGACCTTCTTTAAAAACATATGATACCTGTGTTCATCTTCAGGGTTCATTCATCTTTGGTAAACGCTTTATCCCGGTGAGGATTGTGGTGGATATGGAGCCTATCCTGGGAACACTGACCTCAATTACACCCTGAATGGGACACCAGTCCATTGCATCTTGCCATGCACACACATTTCACCTAAGGGCAAGGTACATCACCAATCCATCTACTGGCATGTTTACAGACATCTTTTTTGTACATACTAATGCGGAAGCCATTTAATAATGTGTTGCTTCACAACCACACAGACAACATATTCTCTTTTATTTCAGTCTTCAGGATATCTTCTTTTCCTGGGTTTTGGACATTTGTTTTTATGTTTTAATACTTGAAACTGGGTGGAACGGTGGTGCAGTGGTTAGCACTGTCACCTCACAGCAAGAAGGTCCTGGGTTCGATCCCCGGGTCACCTAGGGTGCCTTTCTGTGCAGAGTTTGCAAGTTCTCCCCGTGCATGTGTGGGTTTCCTCTGGGTGCTCCGGTTTCCTCCCACAGTCCAAAGATATGCAGGTTAGGTCAACTGGCTACTCTAAATTGCCCATAGATGTGAATGCGAGTGTGTGTGGTTGTTTGTGTGTGTTGGCCCTGTCGTGAACTGGCGACCCGCCCAGGGTGTACCCCGCCTCTCGCCCAAAGCCAGCTGAGATTGGCTCCAGCTTCCCTGCGACCCAGATGGATAAAGCGGAATAGATAATGGATGGATGGATACTTGAAACTGATTCCTGGGAACTCTGGTCTGGATATTGACTTTGCGGGCCCTTTTTTGAAATTTTCAGCGCCACAATGTCTATAGAGTAAATACTGGCATATTCCAGGTTCTTTATGTTAACATGATGTTTGCTTAAATATAGCATAAGAAACTGTGAAAGCAAACCTGACTTAGCTAACATTAGCTACCTGGTGACATAGCTTAGCTAAAGACTCCAAATTGCACTTTTTTATGAGTTATTCTTATTTGTTTGGTTATCACCCTTTCCCTTTCTCTCTCCTTGTCTTTCACCAGTCTTTCCTTACATAATCTCAATCCAGTCTGACTGACACTAATATGTCTTTGCAGCACAAGCATCTGTGTCTTCTAATATGTGCAGCACAAGGCTCTGCGGCTCTACATGTGTTTACAGCCAGCCTTATGTATAAGTATTTATATTTATATATGTGTGTGTGTTTGTGTGTGTGTGTGTGTGCATGGAATGTTCTTCCTGAAAATAGCTTCCACAACAACACAGTGACCCCGGCTGAATTCTAAATCGGACCATTTAACATTTGCCAAATTCAGGTCATCCAGGCTAGCTTGGACTACTGAAGCAAATCCTGTGTTGTACTTGTCATGCAGTTAGAAACTGGAAACAATATTTGCACTACAGTTAACACCAACATTATTGGCACCTCTAAACACTGACTTAATGTTAACACAACCGTTGTATGTAAGTTTGGGTCTATTATCTTATTGAAACAGAAATGCTGGGCTTACTGCCACTTGATGCAATACATGCCAAAATTGTGGTGTTGCTCTTTCTATGCAACCCTTCTAAACAGTTAAACAGCTTTTGATTACAGTGGCATATTTTACTGTCTTTGTTTTTATTATATCTACTTATTGTTTTATGTCCATTTTGTGGCATATGCAGGCCAACAACTGTCTGCTGTCTTTGTTTCTGAAAGCTCTTCAGGTATCCCCATGGTCATGGCAGAAAGTTATATTTGTGCAACCTCATAATTGGTCAAAGGCAAAAATGCTGTCTTCTGCCATCTGATACTTGTCTTCCGTGTGTCTTGAGGCCTTGTTGTCATGTTCTACATCATTGTTTGAAGACCTGATTTAAGATGCCAGACGAAGTGGGAATCTCCATTTTTGAATGGGCAACAAGTTAAAATGGGAATAGAGCTCCCGAGTGGTGCAACAAAAAATATTCATGAGAAAGTGAGTTTGAATGCCAACAATTCCTCCAGCCATATGTGAGCAAAATCCTCTCTGAGGGACGGCATATTCTCTTTTCCCTGTCAATCAGAGCAACTCTAAACAATTGTGGTTACCTTTGAGCTTATGTATGTGGAAGAGGGCAGATAGAGTTTGTGCGTAAGTGTGTTCAGCTGTCCTGTGACATAACATAAGCAGCAATTTCTTTTGGAGAAAAGCTGTTGTGTGATAGGGAAAACTAGCTATGTTTGTCTAGTTGTCCAATCTGGCTGAGAAAATGGGAGTATACATACCTAAGAAACCAAATGTGTGATTAATTAAATTTAATTAAATTAAATTTTATTTTATTTGTATAGCACTTTTAACAATGCACATTGCCTCAAAACAGCTTTACAGAAATATATATATATTCTGGTTATCAATATTGGACTTATGAATCTATAAATGTATCCATAAATATACATATCCTTATACCATAGTATAAGTTCTTTTACATGATTAAGATGAACTACTTTATACCCAAGACTGAATTTTTAACAAAGATTCTGTAAACTTCATTCAAATAATAGTGGTTCAGTATTTCCTTACACCTGTATTTTATTTTAATCCTTAATGCAAATACAGCCCTTATATTTGAACTGCCTGCTGATTCAACAGACGTATCAATCAACAATGCAAACCAACAATGCCAACAACATGTGACTGTTTTGGATCAAGCTGAAGGCTAGAAATTTGCATATGAGAACTTTATACATGTGTTACACAATTCAATAGAGAGAATGTATGACACTGGCAAAAGAAACCAGCTAATGTAGGCCTACAAAGATCTCTTATATGCATCTGACAAATTGGCTCTTATAATATCAACATCAAATGACATATGTTGAATGTGCTACTGTAAACAGATATATAAATATGCATGCCCCATAGGGTAACCTTGGCTCATAAATAGGCATGCCTCATAATGTGACTTTTTTTAACTTTGTGATTTCTAATTGCAATGGCATAAAGACTAGCAACATATTGAAGACAATAACCAAGGAGCTAGCATTGTAGTAAAAAAGTAAACCCAGGAACTAGAAATGTAATAGACAGGCTAACCTAAATACTTGCATCATACAGGTTAAGCTACAAATTTATTAGAGATAAGGTGACACATAAACACACACTGTAGTAAATCGTTAATCAGTGGACTAGAATTATAGTAAACAGGCTAAACAATGAACAAGCATTATACATTATACAGACTATTATTAGAAATTATGTAAAATATAAACTAGAATACATAAATAGTGCACCAATGGAATAGGATTATACTAAAGGCATGAACTAGCATTACAATAAACAGGTTAGAATATTAACTAGCATTACAGTAAACAAACATAACCATAACCTGGTATTACAAAGCTAAACCATGAACTAGCAGTACAGCAAACAGGCTAACCCATGAATTAGCATTACAGTAAACAGGCTAAACTATGAACTAGCATTACAGTAAACAGGCTAAACCATGAACTAGCATTACAGCAAACAGGCTAACCCATGAATTAGCATTACAGTAAACAGGCTAAACCAAGAACTAGCATTACAGTAAACAGGCTAAACCATGAACTAGCATTACAGCAAACAGGCTAAACCATGAACTAGAATTACAGCAAACGGGCTAAACCAAGAACTAGCATTACAGCAAACAGGCTAAACCATGAATTAGCATTACAGTAAACAGGCTAAACCATGAATTAGCATTACAGTAAACAGGCTAAACCATGAACTAGCATTACAGTAAACAGGCTAAACAATGAATTAGCATTATAGTAAACAGGCTAAACCATGAACTAGCATTACAGTTAAAATGGCCTAAATTATGAACTAGCATTACAGTACACAGGCTAAATCATGGGATAGCATTATAGTAAAAAGTTCAAATATGAACTAGTATTACAAAAACAGACTAAACTATGACCAAACATTATTAACATTATCATTAGTAAGCAGGCTAAACCACGAACTAGCATTATAGTAAAAAGGTTAAAATATGAACTAGCATTGTAGTGACAGGCCAACTATGAACTAGCATTAAAGTAAACAGTTAAATTATGAACTAGCATTGCTGTAAACAGACTAAAATGTGAACTAACATAAAAACAGTTAAAATATGAAGAAGCATTAGAGTAAACAGGCTAAACAATTGGTTAGCATTATAAAAAACAAGCTGACACAAAAACCTGAATTTCTTGAGGAGATTTCATTGCAAAAAATGCAAATGTATCTAAATGCACTGGCAGTTTTGCATGCTAGATAGGTGTGATTGAAAACCACAAGATGTGAAATTATTTAATTTATGAATCATACTTGATGCTATGGTAAAATAATGGTGGCTAAACACCAGCACCAAGCTAACTGTTATCACTTTGCTTCCTTAAGCTCATACAGTTGCATGCGCAAAGGTGTGCCATTACTGTGTTCTATAAATGTGTGTTCATGTGAATGTAGAATTCCACCAGAACACCATATTCCACACCCTGTTTCCAAGAAAATGTTTCCTGTTGCCACATTTGCCTTGGCAAATATCAAACATCAAGCACACCTGAGGCCCTACTATAAGCCTGACAACATTACATAGCCTAGTTACACAATATCACTTCATTAAAACTGTGGACACATCCTCAAAAACATTTGTTTTTTAATCTTTTCCCAACTGTTTGGTATTTGTTGGAGAGATAACGTATATTTGACATGGACCTAACTGACTGACAAAGCATCTGTGCTCAGTAAATCCACCTTGCAAACCCTTGCAAGGTTTACTGCAGTTAAATAAATCATAAATGACAATGCTGAATAGATATCCCTGTGCTAAGTTCTGACAGAAAGGAACACAGCCAGGTTTGTTGACCCCACTGCATGACTATCATTACACCTAGCTGGTACTGTCTCTAATAAAGCAACAACATGACTACACACAAATCCTGAACACATTCTTAATAGATTTTTCATGTTGCTGTTGCTGTTTTAGTACTTGAAAATGTACCATGATCAAGTTACTACCTGACAACAATAAAGTTCAAATTGTGTAATAATTCAAAGTTCTTTAGAAATCCATTAAGTGATTCATATTGACTCTGAAAACTAGCAAACATATTTATCTATCTAATCTAATTTGGAGGTGTCAACCAGCTTATCTATTTAATTCTTTAGGCCTGTATTTGAGTCTTCTGAGCAAACAGCAAAACAGTTCTTCCACCTCTAATGCCTTTTATGCTTGATCACCATTTTCTGATCTTTTAAATCGGCAAGGGGTATGGATATACGACTCTCAATATGGGAGGTCACAATCCCAGCATGACGTCATGGCCATGTGGTATGCAGCGAGTAAGCGCCCCTACAACGTATAAAGTATCACATTTCGCTGCTGCCTTTCACCTTACATAAGTTCCCTAAAAAGACTGGTTTCTCTTCCAATTGTATATTTTAAGTATTTTTTTAAAGTTTGGAAATGTAAATTGATCTGTTTGTACAATTCACTAAACTGATAGGTGGACCTGGAAAAGCAAGGACCTAGAGAGGATGCAACTGATTCAAATGATCAATTGACAAAAACCTGTTTTTGTTGGGAAGAATGAAAAGATTGCTGGAGCTTCATTATTAGCAAAGATCATAGTTAGATATGCTTAAATGAAAATCTGGAAGTATTTACTTTCCTCCTCAGGAAGTGAATTCATTTCCTCAATTAACAGAATTTTAGTAGGTTCCAAGGTTTCCCATGGGTTCCAAAGAAAAGACTCGTGTTTGGCCATTCAGGGACTAAAGCATTATTTATTTTTCTTCCATTAGCCTTGCCACTTGGTTCAGACAAGTTTCACTGCATGCCTGGAGTCCCTACACACCTTCCTATTCATACACACTCACAATCACACAAGGTCACCATTCAAGTACAATATGTGTCATACCAAAGCAGGGTCCTTTGTATAGAGTACAGTATATCAGTGTACAGTATATAGCAGACTTGTATAATATAGTGCATAGTGTAACAGGTGTCCTTGGAGTGAAATATAGAATGTAGTACATGTATAAGCACTTCTAGCGCACTTAGAATAGATGGCTAAAATTATTGACACTCCATAATTCATAAATCTTTGTAATGGACTGCTACAGTTCTTCAAAAAAAGTGCAGTAAAATATAATGTCTGTTGAATAGTTTTGCTGATTGTTTTTCACTGGATGCATTTATTTGCACACATCTGATTGATTTATTAGATTATTCAATTACATTGTTACTGGATAGTATTGAAGCTGTTCCTGTTCAAGAAATCTGATAACACCTGAATTTTAGCCAACATCTGTATAGGGTAAGACAGCATCATGTACAATCTGCAACCAAATAAATATGTGCCAGATAAATTATAGACAAATGGTATATTCTGTGTACGCCAAGAAAATGCAAAGAGTTTGTAGTTCTTAGTGCTATGCTGTTACTAGCTTGAGGTATAAAACATGATGGGCTGTCACTGCGGCGAATCATCCATCATCCACTCTTCAATTTGACACAGGTTTTGCACTAGATGCTCTTCCTGATGCAACCCGCCCACTTTATCCAGACTTGGAACCAGCACTACAATCGCACTAACTTGTGCACCCTAGTGGCTGGAACTATTCATACTCACAGTCACACCTATCGGCAATTTAGTGTAGCCAACTGACGTAATCCACATGTCTTTGGACTGTGGAAGGAAACCAACACAACCACAAGGAGAACGAGCAAACTCCACACAGGAAGGTTCCTCGGTTGTTGCAGGGATCCAACTTCTTGCTGCGAGGCGACAGTGCTAACCACTGCACCACCACAAGCATGATGTAGTATAATTACCACTACTCTTTCAACTGTCACTCTGCTGAGGATGCACATAGGAAAAGGATTTCTCAAGCACTCCTTACTAAATCTCCAGCATTACTTATGAACAGACAGCTCTATGCACCATTAAGTGAATTGACAGTTCCTGTGGTGATCCCATGACATCCTAGTGAGTTGTAAAAACAAACCCACAGGCCTGTACCCTGTAGAATGCTCAATAGTTGGGTGTCAGTTTTGGCATCTGTCCCTGCTCTTACACACACTGGCTCTTTGTACAAATAACTCTCAGTATATGTTTTGACCCAAGGCACAGCAGCTGTTTAGTCTACATGTGATGTTTTAAATAATTCAGTGGCCACACATCAATCATCAATCAAAGAGATGGTTATGTTTCATGTTACCCAACTAGAAGACTTATTATATAGGACCCATGATTGATCAGCTGTTGTTTTCAACAACTTATGTTAAAATTTTAATTTATGTGTATCATTTTGTAGATAAAGCTCACTACAACTACATATTCCAAACAACAAACTCTGTCTACCAGAAACTAGTTATCTATTGTGCACTAGGCTGGGCAAGATATGGTTAAGATTTGGGTAGTGGTTATGTTTTGTGATAGTGATTGGATGGTTATAGTTCAAATTCCATAACTGACAGTAGGTCACTGTTGGGCCCTTTCAACAATTATCTCAATCCTCAACTGGCTAATTCTGAGCTTGGATTGTATGCCTATGTAAGTGTGAACCTAATGATGTAGGTACTTAGGCTAAATGTAATCCAAAGCTGGCCTATTTTAGTCTAAATGTTAATAATAATGATTATGTTAATTAATAATGTTTTTAGATTAAAAGTAATTAAAAGCATTTAATCTCCTAAACCTACTCCAATTTAGCGATAGGCTTGAGGATGTGTATGTAAGACTAAATCACCACCAATCCTAAAATAGCTGTTGCTTGGAATCTATGTTGCAATCATGTTGAGTTCTTTTTAAATATACAGTATTAATGACAATGAGCTTGTAAACTAGCTGGTCTCATGAGAGTACTGGTAAGAGGTTTTTATGAACGTGGACCCTGAGCCCAGCATTCTTGCTTAAAACAGGTCAGGACAGCATTTATATTATGTTACATTTAAAGGAATACTTTACTCAAAATGTTTATGATGCTAATAACTAATTAAAGTAGTAACCTTATACAAACCACATCATACTAACCACTTGTATGATCTTTCACTAATTTCTACCCATATTTGTCTATCTCTGCAGGCCTGACCATGAATGACCAACACTTTTCACTTCATCTGCCCACTACTACAATTAAAATATCCACATCTACTCAAACCATCCATCCATTCATTTTCAGTCCTGTGTATCCATTGCAAATTGTGGGGGAAGCTGGAGCCAATCCCAGCTGACTTCTGCTGAGAGCTGGGTACACCCTGGACAGGTCACCAATCTATTGCAAGGATAACACAGAGACAGACAGTTATTCACCCCTATCAGCAATGTAGAGTAGCCAGTTGACCTAATCTCCTCGTCAAACCAGAGTACCCAGAGGAAACCCACACAGGCACAGGGAGAACATGCAACCAAACCGCATAGAATGGTCCCTGGTCGACCCGGGGATCCAACCCGGAACCTTCATGCTCTGAGGCAACAGTGTGCAAACCCAACCACAAATCCAATCTGATGAGATCTTGTGCTTACAGCTGGGGCAAAAATGTAAATACCACTCAAGCATTTGTTGCTTTTGGATCATTCTTGGTGCATTAAAAACTTAAATGTGGCTACTTACAACAGCCAAAAAAAAACATTGCCATTGTGCCTAAGCTCAACCATATTTCAACTATATATCCATCATCCACTTTCTTAGAAACACCTCTACACCTGCAAATGCATGCAATTAACCAATCAGCCAATCATGTAGCAACACCGCAATGCATAAGATTTTGCAGATACAGGTCAAGATCTTCAATTAATGCTCCCATCAAACATCAGAATGGGGAAAAAATGTGATCTCAGTAACATTGACCATGGCATGGTTCTTGGTGTCAGACAGGCTGGTTTGCTGATCTCCTGGGATTTTCACAGAAAAAAATCTAAATTTCTAGAGCTTACACAGAATGGTGCAAAAAATGTCCAGTTCTATGCGCAGATACAGCTTATTAAGGAGAGAGGTCAAAGGAGAATGGTCAGACTGGTTCAAGTTACAGGCTACAGTAATTCAAGTAAATTCTTGTTACAACCAAGATGAGCAGAAAAACATCTCAGAAGGTGTCCAGTCTTATCCAGATGGGCTGGGGTAGGTGCAGGTTTTCATTCCAACCAAGCAACTGATTAAACAGGTGGAAACAAATGTGGCTCCTGCATGATTGGAAGGAAAACGGACACCCACACTGACTGACACTTTGAGGATAAGATTGAACACCTCTGCTTTAAACGAATGGGCTGCAACAACAGAAGACCACATCAGGTTGGAAAGTAATACCAAGTGCTGTTTTTCCAATCTTCCAATCAACTGCCCAGTTTCACAGAAAAGGCCTTTAAGACTATTGCAAGGCAAAGCTATAAAAGTGTCCTTGTAGTTGAGCACCATGACCTTAATTGATTTGGAAAGAAAATGAATAGGTAAACTGAAGACATGTGCAGACTGAGCAGAACCAGTTTTTACCCTTCCCTTAATACTGTGCTCCAGGATATTATGATCTAGAGATCAGGGAAAAAACAACTAGCTTTCTTGGCTCTGAGAAGAACAGGGGCTTTCATCGTCAGGCTTTGTACAGTCAGACAGAAAGTCATATTTCCACATCTGAAATTTAATGTACCAGGTCATTATTTCTTTGCAGGGGAGTTGTGAATGTAAGGCACTGCAACTGATTTAGGCAAATACCACTAAGCCATAATAATAGGCCACGGCCATGGTTTTCTTGTTGTGGTGTCTTATTTTGGACCATAAATATAATAAGCTCTGGGAAACTACATTTTTTAGGAACTGTTCCCTGCTGTACCATTTTAGATTAGTCAGTTTGATTGGACTTCACAGTTTTCTGAACATACATGCCAACAAGGAGTGAAATATATAAACTGTAAATATATATATATATATATATATATATAAACACAATTAAATACCACTCTTAGTAATGATGGTAAATAAATATTTTGAGTACACACAAAATTCTTAGACATTAATAGAACCAAATACTAATTCGCTGTCTTGCAGTTTTGTTATTAGAACATTTCCTTCATTTCTAGGTCATACTCTCCAAACAGGCCTGAGGGAGCTTTATGTTAACTGGGCCTAAAATAGCACTAAAGCTACCTTGTGAAACATTTGGTTGTTTTCTCCAAAAATCAGAAGTTTCTCCAGAAGTCATATTCCAGTGGTGCTACTTTGATTAATTTTATTCTCATCCCATCACCTTGTGCCATTACTTTGTGTGCATTTGTATCAGGTCTAGCTACCAAAGCCTAGAATATACTTGCTTCTAGCTATGTGTAAGTACATGCAAAATGGCTGGTGCATGTATCCTGCGGTTGTTTGTAGCACCGCTTGTGCATGTCAACATAAGATAAAACTGTGTCCATGTGGTAAACAATAAAGTAGCCTTTTCTCTGTCAGAGTGTTTATTGTTCACATGCAAAATCAGAAATAGTATTCATGGAAAATATGCCAGGGATGTTTTGGCCCTACCCTGTTCCCTAGTGGATACAGTTTTCAATCCACTGGACACATAAGGAATGCAGACGAACAACCAACCACACACGCTCACATTCACACCTATGGGCAATTTAGAGTAGCCAGTTGACCTAATCTGCATGTCTTTGGACTG
>JAQQZR010001313.1:0-11556 GCA_030068235.1 Notoglanidium macrostoma
TCTCTGTCACACACACACACACACACACACACACACACACACACACACACACACACACACACACACACACACACATTCACTCCCTCATTTAGATTTACTCCTCTGAACACATGCACTGTAAACTAGACTCAACTCTTCTCCTTTCCACAACAACAAAATGTTCTAACTCATACTGTGCTGTTTAATGATGAAGTTTTGTGCCATTAGTCTCAAAACCGGATTCTTACAAAACACAAGAAGGGAAAACAAAAGAAACAATGTGCTGCTGCCTAATAAACTGCAAAACACAGTTTTGAAATTATACAATAAAGGAGACAGAACATTTAGCACTCAGTGGCTAAACCTTCAGGCTGTGGATCAGAAAGCTGTAAGTCAAATCCTGCTGCTGTCGTCACAGAAAGCCCTTTAACCCCCAGAAACACTTTGGCTCGGGTCACTTTGGATAAAAGAATCTGATTTATACTTTGTGTGTGTCTGTGTGTGTTTTCCTCTTTGAGAACAGGCAGTGATACACACTCATAAACACAATAATATCAAATCATCTTACATTGTGTTAATTAGCTAATGATCTTACTGAATGGGATTTCACACACACACACACACACACACACACACACACACACACACACACACACAAACACACACACACACAAACACACACACACAAAAACACACCTGTATCATCACATTTGACTACAATTAATGTCAAAGAAAATGAATATGCAAATAAGGACTATAAAACACTAAATAAATTTGGCTAAGCGTTTACAGGTTAAATAAATCTGGTTCAGGTTTTAGTTCCTCACCAAGCAGAAGGACTTTTACTGAGTTTTCTGTTGAACCCATCGTTCTTGAAATAGAGTGATAGAAGGAGTGAATGATGGAGAACAGAATAACAGGTGAAGAAGTGTGAAGGAGTGAGCAAGTGGAAAACTAAAACCTTTTCTAAAAGCCTACACTGATGTGTGTAGATAAGCTCCACCCACTTCCTCTGCAAACTCCACCCATACCACAAACTTCATAGAAACATAATTTATGATTTCCATTAAAGAGAAGTAAAAAAATCCACAGGTGTATACTTTTATATCTGTAAAATATTGCATGTTAAATTTATTTTCATATAATTGGATGTGTAATTAAAGGGTTATTGTAGAGAGGTGTGAGTATGTGTGTGTGTGTGTGTGTGTGTGTGTGTGTGTATGTTCTGCCTTGACTATTAAATATGTTTATTCGGCAACACTTTAAATTACAGCCCACTATTACAGAGTAAGTACCTGTTAATTAAGGCAATAGAAAAAATAAGTAGAGAGTAAGCAAAGTGTCTGACTGTAAAAGTTAGTGGTAACTGCTGGGCAATTTTACATTTTACAAATAAGAAACCTTTAACGACAATGTTCAATTCATTGTACGTCACTGTTCCTCACACAGAGGGAGAACACAGAGAAGGAAAACTTGAAAGTTCATCATATGTTCTACAGTCATGTTCTTCAATTTTCTTATATGGTCTTGGGTTTTTGTTTGCTTTCCTGTAACCCATTGCCATGGTAATTAATTACTCTTACTTCTTACTAGTTAACCTTCTCAGCCTGTGTGATTCCCTCTGTGTGTGTGTGTGTGTGTGTGTGTGTGTGTGTGTGTGTGTGTGTGTGTGTGTGTGTGTGTGTGAGAGAGAGTTGGGGCTCACAGAGCTTTACACTGCTTTAAATATCACAGGACACCAACAGGGATTTTCATTGAACGCTAAATCGTATTTAACTGGGTCTTATTGCTGAGTTTAATCTGAGCTGTACTCACTGATTGATAAATATAAAATATGAAGCTAATTCTGCTCTGACGCTGTGACTGCACTTCGCTTTTTCACCCAAACTGACACTTTTGCTTCGCCGACTTTTATTCGCACTGCCCCTTTAATTTTTTTCTGTCGTTTCCCGTTTTCTATCCAGGAAATTTATCAGTGGAGATAAAAACTGAACTCTGAAACACACACACACACACACACATACACACGGAGAGAGAGTGGATCTTCTTTAGTTTAAAGAGATCTAAAGTTTATAAAATAGCAGATTGAGGAAAGCTAACTGCGCTAACGGGAGCTGGATTCACCGGAGGTAAAATTTCCGTTAATGAGCGCGCGCCTCGGCTAACCATTAAATTTCATGTACCGAGAGAAAAGTTTATATTCTTCTTCTTCTTCTTCTTCTTCTTCTTCTTCTTATTATTATTATTATTACGGCATATGTTATTTTATATAGGTTTAACTAAAAGCTGCTGGGGCTGACTGAAAAAGACGAGAGAATAGTACAATGTCAGGAGGTAAGACACACACACACACGAGCACTTATGTAATTATAGTAACAGAGTCGCGTGAATACAGCGCATCTGAGTTATTACTTGTGCTAACAAGTGCTAGCTAAAGTAACCTCAACCACCTAACCAACCACAGCTAACAAAACACACACAGCTAACTAACACAGCCAACTAAACTAATATTATTAACTAAACTGAGCCCAGAGAGAGAGATGATAGAGGGAGAACAGATTTTACAAAACAATGAATCAAAATATACAACTCTTTACATTAACCTCTAAGAAGCAGTCTTTCAATACACATATTTACACATCCATTGAAATAATTACATGAAAAAAAGCACATAAAGAAAAGCTAAATCAACATAAGAAAACCTCAAACCCAATCAGTCCTAAAAACCAGCCCTCCATCACTGACTGCACAGATACTTTCTCCACAGCACCTCTGGAGTTCAAACGTGTTTAGATCATCCATTTCCTGTTATAATCAACTAACAATCTTGACTTTACTAAAATTTTGAAAACATCATCAACACTTCTTGTTCACTTCACTTCACTTCATCATCAACACCACTTTTGAAGTTTACTGTATCTGAAACCAAGAATAAAAACAACCATTTAAAAAATTTCTCCCAAAGACACAAAGATGCTATTTAAAAGATGGAACAGGGGAGAGAGTCTAGAACATTCTTTGTAACAATGTAAAATTGTCTCACTTGGTTACAAAACAGGCAACGATCAGTGACATTGTGATTTAAAGTTGATATAAATACCTTAACAGGGACACAACCATGCAGGATTCTCCCCTGGCGATCTCCTGTCTTTTTAGTTAACAGTGGTTTATGTAAGACTCTCCACACTGGTCTAACCCTAGGTCTGAATTTGTTTCTCCAAGGTGTTTTTTATCTTTTTTAGTTTCCACTTATTTAGTACTTTTACCAAACATTTATAGAAACTTTTACCCCCAACCGTATTTAATTTCAATTTCTCAAACTTTCCTATGCCTAGCAAGGGGCCGTTGAGTCCCTGGTCCACCGAGGACAGGAGTCACCCTAACCACAGGGAATGGGTCTTCCTCATTTGGATGTGCAACACCCCTCATTAGTGAGTGTTTTTGTTATTATTGGCTCACTTAATATCCAGTATAAAGATGCGTTGTCTTCTAGTCTTTCCTTTTTAAAAAGGCTCCGTACTCAGAAGACACTAACATGAAAAGGGCTCAGTCCACTTAAATCCAACTTTAACACATTTAAAAGAAATAAAGATTTGTCCATTTCCATTCTGCCCACCGTTCTTAAGAGTCCTTCCATCACTGGTTTCCATATAATCCACTTTCTCCCAGTCAACAGTCTCTGGATGAATTGCATCCTAAAAGCTGCCTTACTGCTTTCCATGTGAATGAGGCCTTGACCCCCTTCCTCCTTTGGTAGAAACAGCACACTTATGCAGAAGCAACACGATTATTGATGATTAAAACACTGCCCCTATAGGACATTTGCGGTAACAACCATTTCCATTTGGCCAGGCGTCCTACCACCTTCATGTAGAACGCCCTCCCAGTTTTTATTTGTACAGATGTCGTTCCCTAAAAACACCCCCCAAATACTTACAACCATCTTTCTGCCAGGTGAGCTCCCCTGGTAGATGAGGTACACCTTCTTTCCACTCCCTCACCAAGAGAGCCTCACTCTTCCCCAGTTAACTTTGGCCAAAGAAATTACATTAAAACCATGAACAACTTGCTCCAATATCACATCATTTGAACCTTTTATAAAAAAGAACCTCGTCATCCGCATATGTTGTGAGCTTTAAGACGCATTTGTGTTTGTTAGTAAAAAACCTTTCATTTCTTTCCACAATCTTTGCAGCACTGGCTCAATGGAAATGGTGTATAACATTCCTGACAAAGGACATCCTTAAAAGGGGGGCTTAAGCCACCATTAACTTTAAATACTCTTTCAATGTCACTGTACAAAGTTTTGATCATGGCTATGAAACCAGGGCTGTGCCCAAAAGTCTCAAGTGTCTGCCAAAGGTACTGATGCTCAACCCGGTCAAATGCCTTTTCTTGGTCTAAAGAAATGAGGCCAGTGTCTAGACCCAATCGACAAGAGACATCCAAAATGTCCCGAACCAAATGAATATTATCAGCTATGTATCTGTTGGGAACACAATAAGCTTGGTCAAAGTAAATGACATGCCTTAGCTTGAGCTTTAGCCAGAATCTTGTATTCGGTGCACAGCAAAGACACAGGTCTCCAATTTTTTATGTGGCATAGGTCTCCTTTCTTTGGCAATAGGGTAAGAACCACTCTCCTGCAACTCTGTGGCAGCGCATTGCTGTTCAAACTTTAATCGAACACAGCCAACAGGTCCTCCCCTAAGACATCCCAAAATGCCTTATTAAAGTCAATGGGGAGACCATCAATTCCTGGGGTTCATCCATTCTCCATGCTCATCAGAGTAGCACCCAGTTCCTGTAGAGACAGAGGGATCACAAACTGTTCATTTAGCTCATCAGCCACCTTGTGTAGGTTCTGATGAAACACCCTTACTACTTTTGGGTCATCCCTGTACTCACAGCTGTAGAGTGACTTATAGAACCTGGCTGCACAATGATGGATCTCACCTGTTTTATTCTGTTCTTGCCCTTATTCAGAGAATAAGGAATGGATGGTTCTACTTTGGCCTCTCTTTTTTTCCAAATTAAATAAATATTTGGATGGAGCATCCATTCTTGCAGCGCTTACAAAACATGCTTTATAACCCACCAGGTCTTCCAGCATGATTTTTTTTTAGACTTGAGAGAGTGAAAGAGCTCTCTATTTCCTGTGGAGGCTGTTAAGCTCTGCAATTCCACCAATTCAGTCTCAAAAGTATATAAATTCTGAATATAAACTTATGAATCTATACATTTATCCATATATATATATCCCTAATGAGCAAGCTTGTGGTGACGGCGGCAAGGAAAAACTCCCTGAGATGGCAAAAGGAAGAACCCTTGAGAGGAATCTTGTCAGCTCTTCCCTTAGGTTTTTGTTTTAATTTCCTTTTTCCCTCTGTGACCTTCATCTCTTCATTGACAGTTTTATTTTCAGTCACTTTTTCCTTTGCCTTCACCACCCCCTCACATGCGTTCTCTCCTGATACACCTGTAATTTCATCAGTTATATTTTCAGTCACTTTTTGCCTTTCCCCAACACTGTCACCCATGCTCTCCTGAAACCTCAATAGCTTCAGCAGTTGTGCTATCTTTTATCACCTCATTTTGTGTGATAATACCTCTCTGCCTGTTCTTACACCTGATTCACTTCTCCTCCACCTTGAGGAACCTCAGTTTGCTCCTGTGTGTCCTGTCTCTCGTTGTGACAACTTACTTCAACCCTCTCTGTGGTCTTATCAGTCCCAATAGCGCTTCTTTCCATATTAGTGTTTTATCCTTCTGCTCATTTTCAAGACAGGTGTCAAATGTCCCTCCTGCACACAGTTAAAACATTTCATTGTCTCAGATGTGGCAAAGACAACATAATCAAATCCGTCAACACGGAATTTCAGTGCTAAATTCAGATTGTGATTTTCATTGTTTAGAACCGTGAACACTGATCTCCGAAAAGAAACAACATGTCGCAAAATACAGAATTTGCATCCAAGCAGAATCTTCTTAATCTTAGACACAATTTTTCTGTATCTTGCCAATTCATTTTCAAGAAGTTTGTCTCTAAAAAAAGGTGGAACTTAACCCCATGCTTCCGCATTAACTGCTCCATTTTTAGGTGTATGCGACTGGCGAAAGCTGATCAACATCTTGAACCCTAACCCACTACAACAACTTATAAGTGTCCCAAAAGAAAACAAAGAAAAAAGATCGATAAGAACTCTATTTTTGACCAGACTTTTGAACACTGGTACTGCTTCCTGCCCTGAGATATCTTTTATTTTATTTCTCTGGCTCGCATAAATAGCCATTTTTGCAGAGCCCATCAGGAAATTCACCAGCTGACACTTGTCAAGTCAAGTGGCTTTTATTGTCATTTCAACCATATACATGCAACACAGTGTACAGTGAAACGAGACAGCGCCTCTCCAGGACCAAGGTGCTACATACAAGACAGCAGCTTTAGCGCTGGGGAAATGGAAAACTCTTCTTCTTCCAGTCGCCCCTGAAGTCTGCTCATCAAAGATTGGACCAGCCGAGTCGATCGGAGCCCTAGATGCTGAGCCACTGCCTCCGTGTTCTCCAGTCCTGGTCCTGCTTGACTTAGCAGGTGTTTTAACTGAGTGCACCCCTGTGTGATTAACAGTGGTGAACAGCCAGGAAATAAAGCGCAGTCAAGACGGGCACCAAGGATCAGTGTATCCTCAAGGAGCCAGTGTAAAGATTTAACTGGTCCCATCCACTGGTGCTTGAACAGATTCCACACCTTAAAAAGGCCTTGATAAAATGCTGGCATTCCAAAGAGTTTCAGGCCTTGACAGTCAACTAAGAACAATGTAAGGTCTAGTCCTATTCCTCCAGTGCTCTGAAGGATAATCATGGCCAGTGGTCTCCACACCAGGTCACCCGGGCCATACAGAATCCTCTGCATAAACTGCAGTCTGTATGTAGCAACTCAGCAGGCCAGTTGAATCAGTCTCTGTCCTCCTTCATTCTTGGGGAAGAACAGCATACCTTGAGAAGTCCAATGTAGTTTCTCCCATAAATAATCGACCATAATGGATTGGATTCTCGCCAAAAGGCCGAAGGGGGGGTTCCGTGCTTGCCAGTCTGTGCCACAGCATAGCAGCAACCAGGTTGTTTATAATCAGGACTCTGCCTCTGTAGGACATTTTAAGAAACGGAAAGAGAAAGAGAGATGATAAAGGGAGGAGAGAAAGAGAGATTATAGATAGAGAACAGAAGGCTTCTGGTCTGCATGTCTTTAGGAACCATTCAGCGAGGTGAACATAAATGTGGAATTTCATGTAAACATCAGCAGAGAGCCGTTAGTGCCGAGTCAGACCTGATAACACTGATGAGGTTTTCATACAAGTGGTGTTAGCACTGTATGTGTGTATGTGTGTGTACGTGTGTGTGGACAGCAGAGATAAGAGTGACTGAGAGAGAAAGAAAGATGATTTTGTGGAGGAAAACACTCTTTCACCGGTTAATCTTTACTGGACTGTACCATCCTCTCCCTTTCCACATGGTATGATCCAGTGAAGCACACACACACACACACACACACACACACACATTCTTAACTAAATCAGGGAGTGGTCAGCCAAGCTGTATCAAAAATGACCCAGTTTAGTCAAATGGGGCAGGACACATTCTCTATCACTCTCTCTCTCTCTCTCTCACACACACACACACACACATAGTGTGCTCTGTGTTTCATTAAGGAACAAAGAAGTGAGACAGCAGTGTTACTGCAGACAGCAGCACAGGCACTGAACACACACACACACACACACACACACACACTGTGTGTAGAGGTGATGGTATTTATTTATATCTGTGTCTGTTCAGCCTCTTACACATGATGGAGTTTTTTTTACAACACAGTTTTATGTGGCCGTTATTTCACCCTGTATCACTGATGAAGTTGTGGGCATTGAATTTCTGACTGTGTTCCCAGCAATATTGCCTCCTCAGCACTGTGGTCGTGACGTTCCAGATGTTGCCTTCTCAGTATTGTGCTCCAGAGGTTGCCAAAATTTCCTTCTCAGGATTGTGTTCCTGGTTTTCCAGGTATTCCCTTCTCGGGGCTGTGTTCTCAGTATACCCAAAGTTACCTTCTTGGTACTTTGTTCATGGCATTCCCGATGTTGCCTACTCAGTGCTGTGATCTGGTTTTCCCACTGTATCTTTTCTACACATTTTTTTATGATGGTAAAACAGTGGGATTGTGGGAGTTGTGCTGGATTGTCCTTAAATTCAAAGGTTATGCAGCATGTAAGCCTCATCTGTATTCACCTAGCATGCACACACACACACACACTCACTCACTCACTCACTCACTTTTTACTAACCCATGCTCTGCTCTACTGGAAATTCATTTAGTGCACAAACACTGTTACAGCACACACACACACACACGCACACGCGCACACACACACACACACACACACACACACACACACATCTTGACACAGATCAACTACCAGATGTAAAATTCATACTGTGTGTGTGTGTTTGGATACATACTGCCTGATAATGTTTATCGAAGTATATTTTCCATAAGTGTTTAAGTTTGTTGCATTCAGAAAGCCTGTCTGTCTCTCAGATCAGCGTGGTAGACAGAAGTCTGTCTCTCTCTCCCCAGCACTGATCTCTCTGTGCATGTCCATGGATGAAAAGTACAAAGAGATTGCGGAGGTGAGAAAAAAAAGCACTAATTCACTGTTTGTCTTTTGTATGTTTGTACGCATGTGTGTGTGTGTGTGTGTGTGTACAGAACATTCTGCCTGGTGGACTAAAGGTACTTCAGTAACCCTATTATTTACTAGTTTTTGTTTCTCATGCTCTTCGTTTGTTGGGACTGATTATATTTCAATTTAATTAGAAATGTTTATACATGAAAAAAATAAGTAAATGTTTATAAATGAATATTTACATGTTAATTATCTTCACATCAAATAACTGAATTTATACTACTTTAGAAATTGAGGATGATTTAAACTAAGCAGTTTACCTTTATTCATTTTGTAATAATTGATAATAATTAATTACACCATAAACAATCGTGCTGTTCCCTGCTTTTACACTAATCAGTCTCACAAAGTTCAGTGTGTAATAAATCAGCAGTCCAAAGTGTCAAGTCACTAAAGTGTGTGGCAATTATCACCATTACACACTCGCTCAGGAGGCCCCAGACGTGTGCTGAAGATTTTGCTAACACATCACTTACACTTCCTTTTACTATGGTCAAAGTAGGTTTTCCACCAGAGACATAAACCACTGCACACTCCCATGTTGTGTTACAAGCAACAGTAATGCTGAAATTTACAAAAGGTTTGTAAAAACACATTTTCTTTTTACTCACATCTCGGTATTGAGGAATGCCAATCACCTGTCAAGTGGAAAGTGTGTTCCTCACACAGGTCATTTGCATGTAGTGAAGCCCACTTAGCTCCATAAAGGGTCAAGCACAAAGAGAGCTGGAAACACAAAATGACAAGTAAATTGTGAAAGAAAAAGGATTTCTCAGAGGCAGAAATGGAATTAGTTTTGACTCATTCCTACGCAACTAAAAATGTTATATAGTAGTGTAAAAGCACCTAAAATGACCAAAATCTACAAATTATAGAAAAAGTGAATTAGGTATAAATTAATATTAGTGAAGGTAAAATAGTTTGACATGAAAACGGAGGAGGGGGAAAAGATCTAAACTGTACCCAGGTGATCATGGACACAGCACATCATACAGGGAAACTGCTGTTTGTTAAATGTTTTATGTATCTCTGTGAAGAAGCAACAGTCAAGCACTTATCTGTGTTTGAAACATGCCAGTAACAAGAAATCCAAGCACTCATAAAATTGAACATGCACAAGGTTGTTTTGCACATTGACTTAGTGATGGTTTTGAACAGCATTTAAAGATGCCATGGTAAATGGAACTGATTTATAAGCTAGCTTCCATTATCCGAAAAAAATCATACCGGGCTCTAAATATCCTTCATTCATATGTGCGGCATGTGCTAAATCTTCCATTAGCTACTTCACTGCAGCATGTCAATTTATGGCAGTACACAGACAGACCGGCCTGTAATCCTTTTATAGTTCCACATTTCTTTGCCTTATTGGAATGAAAATGAAAATTCTTTTTTTTTATCTGAATTTATGGATTAGTGTTTGCTTTCTTTAATTACTGCCATTAATATCGGGGCAGTGGTTAAGACATTGGATTAGTGATCAGAAGGTCGTGAGTTCAAATCCCAGCACTGCCAAGTTATCGCTGATGGGCCCTTGAGCAAGGCCCTTAACCCTCAACTGCTCAGCTGTATAAATGAGATATGTGTAAGTCGCTCTGGATAAGGGTGTCTGCCAAATGACGTAAATGTAAATGTAATATTAAGAAATTAGGTGCATGTAATAGAAATATGGGATTTTACCTCAAAGATATATTCTTCATCCCTGACCTAGGCTATGTTCACACTGCCATGCCAAAGTGACCCAAATCTGATTTTTTACCTTAATGTGACACAGATCTTATCTTTCCAATGGAGGAGAGCTACAGCTGACCAACGGTTTGCCCAGAGCAAAATGCAATGCATACATTAGCTGCTAGCACCTCCATGTTGTCAGTTTTAATACCATGAGTCATCTCAAAAAATATGTTGTTGTTGCTGGTGATGCAGATGACTTGTGCAAAAACTCACTGTGAGCATTCGTGCCATTTCAGAAGACTTGTGCTTTCTCATTAAAGTTAGACACTGTCACATCAGTGCTACCACAGTCTCAGACCACCTCAAACTCCTGGCAGTCACACCAAACATGGCAGCCAAGGATTGAGATTCCCAGTCCACACCCTCACTGTCTAGGTACCAATTTCCAGATTTCTAATTTGGTGCCACCATGTCAGGCATTTTGTGGGCCCAAGTCTATTTCTAGCCCCAGTGCTCTTTGTTCTGTGCAAAGCATTGTTTGTGATTTACACTGCAGTACCCAGCCTTTGAGTATTACTAATTGCTCTCTGGTTTGACTGTGTATTGTTTCTTAGACCTTGATTCCTGCCTGATCTCTGATATTCCTGTTTGCCTGGTGTTTGTATATTTGTATAAGGGCAGTGGTAGCTCAGTGGTTAAGATGTTGGACTAGTGATTGGAAGGTTGTGACAGTGGTGCACAGTGGTATTCCCTTCTCGGGGGTTTGTTCTCAGTATTCCAAAAGTTACCTTCTTGGTGCTATGTTCATGGCATTCCCGATGTTGCATACTCAGTGCTGTGATCTGGTTTTCCCCACTGTATCTTTTCTACACTATCTTTTTGAAATTTTGTGAAAGTGGAAAATTATCCAGAGTTTCAAGCTAATCTTTTTTTTTTCCTAATATACCTAGATAGATGTACTTCCATAATTCTATCAACAATTTGTTGTTTTTTATTAATAATTATCTTATTTTTTATGAATATGAAATTTTGTGTCTATGAACTATTTAGAAATAAATCTGTGTGTATCCAGCTTGATAAATGAGGTTAAGTGTGTGTGTGTGTGTGTGTGTGTGTGTGTGTGTGTGTGTGTGTGTGTGTGTGTGTGTGTGTGTGTGTGTGT
>JAQQZR010001314.1:0-5000 GCA_030068235.1 Notoglanidium macrostoma
AGATGCTGGGATTGGCTCCAGCTTCCCCGCGACCCAGACGGATAAAGCGCTATAGATAATGGATGGATGGATGGACACATCACTTGCACATGTTTATTAAGCAATCTCAGCATCGAAGGTTTACCAAGTTAGTAAGCTAGCTGGCATCTCATGGAGTCAGATTCGTCATATAATACGAGCACGATAAAAGATGCTCACGAGTAAATTACACTATTTCACCGCCACTTGCACTTTGTCCTCATGCACAAATTCAACAACCGAGTGCAAGCTAAGCATCATCTGAAGTAGCATGCTAATCTAGCTGCAATCGAACAAAAATGCAAGCTAACCTTAGAGAGCAAAGTTCCAACAGTGACATTTATTAGCTAGCCTGTGCAAGCAACGTGTTCACACCTTCATACACCAGGTTCTACATGCGTAGAGACAGACTCGGGAGACAAGCGCAACTTTAGTTGAGCTCCAAGCATGCGTTTATTCAGTCTGGGCTTTTCAATGAGCTTTGAAAAACTCAACAAAAGAAAAACAATTTAACATAAATGGGTCTGTCCCGGACTTGCAGCTTTCCTTCCATCGAGTTCGCACTCTGCGGAGAGCGCGCGTGTGTTCCTGTTTGCACGTCCTGCAAGCTCCACTAGCAGACGCGCTCTCACATGAAAGCACAAAGAGACACAAAGTAGACTGGCGGTAATAAGAGGTGAAACCCATCACCTGTAGGTTGGACCCTCCACAGCTGCCACAGATATCCTACCCATCCCGTTTAAACACGGTTACTTACCAACAAATCAGTACGTTGCATTACTGCATCAGTAATGCAGGGCTCCAGATTAACCTTTTCCACTAGTAGCACTGGCACTGAAAATTTTAGGAGCACAAAGTTAATGCACATCACTGTAACCGACATGCAACGCAACCCAACACTTTCATGCTACAATAACGCACGCGCGCACACACTCATACATGCACATGCCAGTTCTTGCTCCTTCCTGTTTCATGTGATACATGATGATTAAAAAAAAAAAGGGGGGGTGCATACTTGCAAGTTCCACTGGTGCACCTTGTTATACAATCTAGTCAAATGGTCACAAAAAATGGTCGCAAAATGCAACTAGACTGCTGCAGTCTGGAGCCCTGTAACGGGCAGGACCTCTAGGCAGGATTTGTTTAGAGCATCAAGTTCTTTTATTGACTACGCAGCCATGCTGGTAGAGTTTGTTCAGTAAGTGTATAATGGAGTATTTTTGCATTTCATTGTTTGTTGTTCAACTGATACATGTTTCGTCTTCTTTTGTCAGAGCATCGCCATTAAAATTATTTAAGTATGTGACAACAGTTGGGTCCACAGGCCTAATTAAGGTAATTCTGTTGTGTACGTAGTTCAGAGCGTTTTTTTTTTTTTCAGGTACATTTAGGAGTATGATTGGACTACAATATTTTACTACATTTCTATTTGGATGAAGTTTTTTTCGAGGGGTGGGTAACAGCCAATAATATCGGTTGTTGGAAATCACAGACCTTTTTTAATCAGTATCAGTATTAAAAAAAAATTTTTAATAAAAAATAATTCTCTTATTGGTCCCATTCCAGATTTAGTCACAGTAACATCTGCGCTTCTGGATTTCGGGGTGTGGCTGTGGGGATTTGTGCTCACTCAGCCACAAGAGCATTAGTGAGGCCAGGTGCTGATGGTGTGCGAGGAGGCCTGGTCTGCTGTCGGTGGTTCCAGTTCACCACAAAGTCCTTTAATGGGGTCAGGGCTCTGAGCAGGACTTCTTCTCCAGACTTAGCAAACCATGTCTTCATGGACCTTGCTTTGTGCACAGGGGTATTCACACTAGTACATGTTTGGGCCTAACAGTTCCAGTGGACAGAAATGTTAATGCTACAGCATACAAAGGCATTCCATGCAACCGTGTACTTCCAACTTCGTGGCAACAGTTTTGGGAAGAACCACATGTGGGTGTGATGGTCAGATGTCCACAAACCTTTGGTCATATAGTGCAGCTATGAATAAAATGTATATGTTCCAAGGTGCTCAAATGACAGCAGAAACTACTCGCCTTAAATCCCACCACTTACTACTCGATTCGTCTCAGAATCAAGAACAGGTATGTGCAAACACTGATAAAGCCGAGGGAAAGCCCGATGCGTGCAAGCCTCCTGCTGCTTGTGGTTAATCATATTGTGAAAGACATTCGCCATATTGCAAGGACGCAAAGCAATAGCGCATTATTAAAGTTTTGGACAATGTAAATACACTCGAATATATTGTGGACTGCCACAACAAGCCATTATTAAATACATACATAATTATTTGATCCCCGGCTGAATTTGTAAGTTTGCTCAATTTTTTTTAAATGGTAGCTTCATTTTAATTTGAGAAAGACAGAAAGTCAAACAAAAATACAGAAAGAAAACACATTACATAAAAATTATTAATTGGTTTGCACGTCATTGAGAAAAATGAAGTATTGGATCCCCTACAACCCAGCCAGAATACTGGCTTCCATGCGGCACACAGATTACAATCTATCAATTACAGATACTCCTGATCTCATCTTACGTGCATAAAGCACACGTGTCCGCAGAATCAATTTCTTCCATTCCACCACCATGGGCAAGACCAAAGAGCGGTCAAAGGACGTCAGGGACAAGATTGTGGACCTGCACAAGGCCGGAAGGGGCTACAAGACCATCAGCAAGGAGCTTGGTGAGAAGGTGCTAACTGTTGGTGTGATTATTCGGAAATGGAAGAAATATAAAATGACCATCAACTGACCAATCAGGGTGCAGGTTTTCAACCAACCAAGCAGGAGACACACCTGATTCCACCTGTTTAAACGGATGATCTTAGCTTTCAATATCCTCATGTGTGGCCGGATAAGGTTCAACACCCCTGGCCTAGATAATCGCCACTATAGAGGCCACTAGTGTTCGGACAAAATAGCTTAGAGGTAATGGTGTCTTAAATGGAGACGATACTGATAAAGGAATTTTAGATGGCGTGAGGATCCTAATAATACATTTAACGTTTACTTAAAGTTAGATGAACCCCGTGAATAGTTGGTCAGTGAAAACTGTGGGCACATTTTTGTTACAAAGGAGAGCAAATGTACCAAACTGTAAGCACCATGACTCTACTCTAAAACTCACCACATGCACACATTACAATTTCATGAGCTTGAATCAAAAATAAGAACAATTCTTTTGTGTCCAGCTCAGTCGCACTGCATTTTCACTCTTGCCTCAGCTCCATGTTTCCTGCAGCTGCCAGAAAAAAAAAAGCTACTTCTAGTTAGACATCCAAATCCAGATGTGCTGCATCATGTGGTATTTTATAGCCTGGCGACTGACTAATGTGGGTGGAAGCCATATTGTTAAATTAAGACATCTGCAGTTACTGCGTGATTAACATGATTATCACAACTAGGATGTGTATCATATTAGGCAAAACGTTATTAGAATTATTTTTCAGTTCTCACAACGTACTGCAATTGACAGCAAAGAAAATAACTACGGTGAGGAATGAACGCAGTCTATGAATAGAGCAGTAGTCTAGACCTGAGAACTGAAAGAGGAAAAGTCGGTCCGCCTCAGAGGTGTGAACTCCATAAATTTCCATCCAGAAATTCAAACTAATTGCCTGCTTAAGCCGAGACCGAACAGGAGATTCATTACATGAATACAGACGCAACTTGCATGTCCACATATATCCAATTACGTGCTATTCAGAGACAAAGAGAAAATGTTACAATAAACTTAGGTCATTAAAAATACATCCGGAACATGTACATTACCTGATTTCTGAATAAACCTCACCATGAGTTAATGAATATCCTTTAAACTCTTCACAAAAAAATTTTTTTTTTTTTGGAATGATAGTGATGACAGTCAAGAAATAAAAGTTTATGAAAATGTAAAATAAAATAAAAAAAAAAAGCACTACCATGAAAACATGCAAATAATAAATGGAAATTTAAAGTGGAATTTTGTTCAAAAGAAATAGGAACTGAATGTATAGGAGCCGAGTCCAACTTGGAAGCGAGACGAGGCCCAATCATGGGTCAGATGCCAAAGATATGACGACGATAGCTACAGGAAGTCCAAGTCTGCAGCGAATGGGCCAAGGTCACAAGTTTAAACGTTGCGGAGCATTTTAACTCCGGAAACGATTCAGAAAAGCCTACACCGTGATCCGAGAGCCTGATAGCGAGGAACCGCTTACACATTATTTATTATTATGCAACGCAAACTACATCCATAATTACTAAGCGCAACCATTACACCACACTTAGGCATTAACTGGCAACAAGTCAAAAACACCTCAGCACAGACAAACATACGCTCCACAGCATGACATACAACACCTGACATACTAACACAACCATAAACACACACTTCATATGACCACACTGCAGGGTTTGCCAGTCCCTGCTTTGTGCGTGCTTGTGTGTGTATTGCATCACAATGAACAATTGCCCAACAACCTCTGAAAAATGAACACGAGCACGCCTCACCTAAAAGAACCTTTGAAATTGGTCAAGCCCAAGCCAGACTGGCTCGCTGTAAAGCAGGGTTAGGGTAGATGTTTTCACAGTATGATAACATCATTTAAAAATATCAGCGGTTTGCAGTACAAAATGTTGCTTGAAAGTTTGAGAACCCTTTCTATATAATTCTGCATAAATATGACCTAAAACATCATCAGATTTTCACACAGGTCCTAAAAGTAGATGAAGAGAACCCGGTCAAACAAATGAGATTTATATTTATTGAGATCCAATATTACATATCTGTGAGCAGAGGTGGACAGTAATGAAGTCCGCTGACTTAATTGAATTCTGACACCCAAAAAAAAGATGAGCCGAAATTTTTTATCCTGACCATCAACAAATTTTAAACTCCATCAATCAATCGGGCTATTTACGGATATTACGGCGGACGCTCCTTACTCTTCCTCCTCACTGAGGGTTAGAACTCTGCCTTCCACCATGCTCGCTCTT
>JAQQZR010001314.1:10000-11554 GCA_030068235.1 Notoglanidium macrostoma
TATATAGATAAAGCATCATTTATTCAAAGCTTCCACGTATGACGTGTGAAAGTAAATATTCAAGATGGGTTACAAAGTGATCACGAACAGTGAATTTGAGGAGGTTTTGCTGCACAGAGAGCTAGCATGTCGCGGTCACGTGCGTTCAAAACAAAAACAACGCACTGCATTCTGGGAAGGGGGAGCCGGCCACGTTAAGATAAGTGACGGCAGGTACTAATTTGTTTTATGGAGTTTTCCATGACATTGACCAGAAGATAAAACGCACAATTAGTCGTTCAGTAACAAATAAGAAAAGCAATGGCTTATAGCTGTGGGATAAGAGGAATAAAACAACACACCCTGGATCTTCTTTACAAACATATCCTCTTGAACTCGGAGTTAATCTGAGATTCACACGTACACTTGGTTTCTGTGTTATTCCATGACCTCAGCAGATAAGGGATAGGGCTGGAGTTGGGATAACAGGCCATGTGGCTGCTTTGAATCTGGACACTGATACACATTTATACATTTTTGCATTCTTTGCATTCCCAATGTATGTGCCACGTGCTTTGGTTTCATTTTATAATGCAGGTGGATGCGTCATCCCTTACTCGCACGACAGAAACAATATGGACTGGTGTGGAGAACACGCTCGACTAGCATTGTTCTCGGTGTTGTGCACATTTTAACTGCATGCAGTATAAAGGCAGGGAATTCTGTAGAAATGTGACGGTACAGGATGAGTAATGAACATGCAATAGGAACGTGTAGAAATGGGTGTGCAAAAAGTAACAATGGCATAACATTTAACTGTGTGACCCCGTAGATTGTTGCTGTGTATGATGAGATGGTGTTAAAAAAAAAAAATGACCTGGTAGATTATAACGGAGTACAACATCGAATAGATCTAAATGTCTATTTTATATCTGTAACGACAAACAATATATAATGTGATCAGGTGTTTTTGAATGTATGAAACAGAGTAAAAGGAAGTGTGTAATGTGACTAAACATGACAATGCAATGATGTGTCAATCGTTAGCATGCAGTGACTTGTACAGACTGTCAGTATAACAACTTTTTTATCAAGTAACGGTCCAATCCGATGTTAGAAAGCAACTGTGGATAATGTGTTTGTGGAGAACATGACTAACTGTGACCATGTAGAATGCAACTGAATGTAACGGTATAATACATGATTGAATGTAGGAGTGTAGAACGTGACTAACGGACTATTTTCAATGCTGTAACGTGGAACATAAACAACAGTGTAGAATGTTACGGTTTGTCAGAGTAGAATGAAGATGAATGTAACCGTGGAGGAGAGCGCAGGATGTGAACGTGTACAATCTAACTGGTTAAGACACAAGTGGGTAGAATAGAAGTGTTTAGAATATACGTGAACAGAATGAGTGTAGAGATTGTGTGTGGCTTCTAACCGTGCAAGATGTGTGTGTGTGTAGAATACGAGCGTGTGGAACCTAACTGTAAGATGTGTGTGTGTAGAATACGAGCGTGTGGAACCTAACTGTAAGATGTGTGTGTGTAGAATACGAGCGTGTGGAACCTA
>JAQQZR010001315.1:0-11552 GCA_030068235.1 Notoglanidium macrostoma
GGCCAAAATACTCATTTGCCTAATAATTCTGCACTCCCTGTATATATATATATATATATCTTGTACTGTGCAAAAGTCTTAGGTGTCCCATGTTTTTTTGTACAAATGTCGTAATAGATATTTATTTTCTGAATTTTGCATTATTGATTCAGAACAAAAACATTTTAGATTTCCAAACATTACTTTTCCAAAAAATAATATGTATTTGAAAAATGTTCGCATGTCGTTAAAGAAAGCAACAAACTACATAAGAAACCATAATGAAGAAACCATAATGAAAGCTCTTGGGTTTTGCTCCAAAAAAAGTGTGACTGTCAAAGTCTCCAGAAGAACTGTGACAGTGAAAAAACTAGCAAAGGGTTGTCACACCCTTTGCTAAATACATGTAATAAAAATACATGTAATGTTAGATTATGTATGTAATGTTAGAGCTATGTAGCTCTGCTAACAGCTAACAAGGCTAATAATAATAATTTCAGCTGAAAATCTCTGAGTTATACTTGTTAACTTGTTATAAATAAACGGGAAAAAGCTAAATGCTAAAATGCTAACATCAGCTCCCCAGCACACTGGAGACACAGCACTCTGATGCTACCTGGCGTAACGAACAGAGCACCTGCGTAACATGATAAGTCAGATAAATCTAATCATCATTAATCATTATGAGCCATGTTTTTTTTAGGGCAATAGCTTGGCTAAAATGCTAACATCAGCCAGCCTATGTACAGAGCTCCATTGCGCCCATTCTAGCATAATTTTATTATTTCTGTAGCATAAGATGTGGGCTGTAGTATAAGACAATAAAGCCAATCAGGATAAATGAAATATACTTGTTTATATTAATCATCAAAAACAATAAGTCAGGGTCTTCCGAGGGGAGATGCTAATCTAAAAGCTAGGTTTCTGAATGCCAAGCACAAATCTGTTTTTTAGCAATTGAAGTAATTAATTGTAAAAATTTTAAATGTACGACTTGTATATTATTCACTTCTAATTCATTTATTTGATTTTCCAGCTGATAAGCCCACCATAGTGTTTGTACTTCACCACACATTCGACCCCGACTACAGTGCACCAGACAGCAGCAGGTATGAAAGGAACAATTTGGTGATGGTGGACATGCTGTTCCATGAGGACTCAGGACTGCTGAATTGTTCAAGGAATAATACAGCAATCAGCAAGGCAGGAACTTACCTAAAGAAACACGCCCAACTTCAGCGTGTTGTAAGTATTAATGAGCCAAAAAGTATAATTATTAGTGTTATTATCTGTGTTATTGTTATTTTCCACTAAGAGCATTTCTCAGTGCTGTAAGTGTTTTACACCTATTATACCACAGCACTCTGATGTTGTAATCATTGTGATTAAAATTTTTCATTTTAAAAGAACATTATATTTGTAATCCATTTATAGTTAATTAATTATGATAATTTTGTGAAACGTCCATGTTTGCTAGTTCCTGTTATCACTTATTAAGTTCATTATTATATCAGATATGAACATTTGTTATGTAGCTTGTTATTCTGGTTGTTCGCTTCTGTCCTTAGTCTTTCCCATGGATGAAAAATTAAAGGAACATCTTTACCTTTGACTGTTACAAAGCTCTGATGTTAGAATTTCCTTCCAAAAATGTTACATATACTGTACTTCTCCTTAGAAAAAAGTCAAAACATTGACTTTTGACTAACAACCTTTTTTAAATAAGTTTATTTCCAATATACAAGACACAGTGACTTAGCTGTGACAAGAGAAACAATAATGTGTTAGAAATGAGCACGTTAATATAAACCTGTGGTTTGAATTGCAGTCTGAAATACAACCAGAGCTGCTTTCATAGAAAATTAATTAATTTCTGACCAATCAGATTTGAGAAATCAAATTTTTTGAGAATAAAATATTTATGAATGGATATTGTATTCATTAATTAATTGTCTTATTTGTTGCAGATACGTGCTCAGCATGTCTGGCTGGCTGGGTGTGCTAAGCCTGTCTGGCTGGCTGTGAGTGATAAGCGTGTCTTGTTGGCTGTGAGTGCATGTGTAGGATTTTACGTTTTATGCAGAACAAAGAAGAGGCCCTGTTTCTTTCCAAGACAGATTAAGTTTCTCAGTCAGTTCTAAGACCTGATCAGGACCAAGCCAACATTTTTTTCATAAGTCATGAGCATCTCCTGCAACAGTGTATGTGTTTCATAGTATGTTTTAAATTAAATTAATTTTAATTTACATTTAATATTACAATAAAAAATTTGGATTTTTAAAAAATCTCAAACAACCGGCTTATTCCATTTGTGAATATGCGAAGTGTGAATAATTTGCTTTAATGTTTTTATAAAGATGAACAAAAAACAAGTTATTTTTGTCTGTGCTTGGAGTTTATGTTTATAAACAGTGTTGATAGGATAGTTTAGATACAGCCTAGGATAGATATAGAGACAGTTTAGTTTTTCCTTACAAGATGAATAATGCTTGAAGCTTGGTCTTAAAACAATAATGCAACACAGTAAAGCAAATATATTGCATATAGCATATGCTCTACTAGTTATACCCTTGATAATCTATGGCCCCTGTTTATCTGTATATTGGTGTAGTTTTCTGCACACTGGACCTCTGTTATTTATGTCCTGTATTACTGCTTGCTGAGTGGATATAAATAAATTGATAAAGAATAACTCTGAGTTTTTATTTGCATGAAATAGTGACGAAAACGTGACTCCTCACCAAGCCACTAGGTGTCAGCATTTTGTTTTACAAGCCATATACAGTATGACTACCCATGGCCAGCTGTGAACGACCTTACAGACTAAATTAAAAAAGATATTAAATATATTGTGTTCATTAATAATAATAATAATAATAATAATAATAATAATAATATCCTCTTTGTTGATTGTCATTCAGATGGAAGTTGTGCGTATTCTGTACATTCCCTAGTTTCTGTGTTAATTAAGAGTGCACTTAAGTAAATTTGGACAAACTGTTACTAACAAAATGATATACTGTTTCACATCCAATGATCTGATACAAGAATCATGGGTCAGTGCTCTATTATGTTATTTCTATATGCCAGCATTGGCGGTGACAGAAATCCACCATAAGCATTGTTTAACACCTGCAAAAAAGCAAAAACAGAACAAATATTATTTATTATTTCACAAAATGCCATGAATAAAGTAAATTCATAAACATAGTCTGGTAATTTGTGCATCTCATCCAAGGAGTATTCCCATCTCATACCCAGTGATCTGAGAATAAGCTCCAGATTATCTATGTCCATGAGCAGAATAAAGAGTTTTACTGAAGATTAATGAATGAATACAACTTCACAAAATACATATATTCATCTACAGTAAGTGCATTATCCAAGTCAGGGTCATGGTGTATCCGGAACTTATCCCAAAACCATTCACCCTGGATGGGTCATCGGTCCGTCGCAGGGCACACATTCAAACTCTCATTCACACAATCATTCACACTAAGAGATAATTGAGCATAGTCAGTTTGCTTACCTGCTCTTGGGAGGCAGAAGAAAACAGAACCCAGGATTGAGCCAGGGCACCTGGAGCTGTATTTGATGTATTTAATTATGCACACATTTTATTTCCTTATTAAAAAGATGCTATATACTCAGTGGTGGATTTACCTTAGAAAGCATATCTAACCCTGGGCGGCGAGGTTTTGCAGGAGTTAGTACTGTCACCTCACAGCAAGAGGGTTTTGGGCTTTGACTGGAGCTTGCATGTTCTCCCTGTGCCCTCATCTGGGTTTCCTCCAGGTGCTCTGGTTTTCTTCCACAGTCCAAAGACATTTGGATTAACAGTCAGTCAACTGGCTACTCTGAATTCCCCTTATGTGTGAATGGTTGTTTGTCTCTGTGTTAGCCCTTGGATGTGTCCCTGTTAGCCCAGGGTGTACCCTGCCTCTCGCCTAAAGTTAGCTGGGATTTACTCTAGCTTCCCTGAGACCCTGACGGATAAGCGGTATAGATAATGGATGGATGGACAAATAACCCTTAGAAATTTCCACCAAGTTCAAAGGACATTCTTTTGAAGTCACAAAAGAAAGGAGTCATTTTAAGGAGGAGGTATTTCTGAAAGGTCAAGGTCAAGGTCTCAAGGTCAGGCTGGATTCTATGACCTTAACTACCTCAGATGGGCGTAGTTGGGTGGATTGCTCCAGTTTGTGTTTACAGGAAGGATTTAGTCATTGCAAAGCATATGACATGACCCAGACATCACTTACTATCTAACAGATCTTTCAGGTCAGCTCACTGAAGAGCTGATGTCGATGATAACCATCATCACTGTAAGGCACGTCATCCAAAATCATTATTAGCAATCTAATTTTAGAAAAAGTTTCCTTTTAGGTATATAGTTTTTATCGCAAACGAATACATCAAGAACCTAATATTCACCCAAAACATACAACATTATATATTAAGCTTCCTATGGAGGCTGACGTTCCGTATGGCCCTTCTATACCATAACAGTCCGTTACTTTCTCGTTTAAAAAAATAGACAAGCAAGGTCTCCACACACCAACCTTGGCGAGCTATAGCTTCAGTTCAAAATTCACAATAACATATGCTTGAGCCAAAATACTTTGTAAGGACCACACACATCCACACAGGAACTAAAAATGAGTGGGAAGACTGTAGTTGGTGGGTGGCGTGTAGTGAAGATTGCCACACAAATAAAAATGGATGTGCCCTTCAACCATGTTCCTTCTTGTTGGCATGGCTTCCAAAATAAGCAAATAAGGCCATAAAATGCAGGCGGAGGAGAACGACTTTGGAGATGAGCTGCTGTGATGCAAGAAAATATGGAGAACACATGGGGCTGATTGCACAGTTCACACACATAACAGGGGATGGAGGGTCAGAGAGACAGTGTGGAGTCGCATGAACAATGCTATTGAAAACAACGACAGTTAAAGGGTTATGAACCTAATCTAATTCAGCCTAGATAGCACTCTCATTGACTCAAGAATATGGAGTTAGATTAAAATAAAAAGACAAAATATATACAATACAATATACCCTTAAAAATGGTATTACTGAACTGGTAAGGGTAAATGGATTCATGTTGTAGAGTTCTTTATAGAAATTTAAGCATAGAGGATAAACCATTAAGATTGGAAAAATATGTTATTAACCTTAATAAAATAGGTTTGGATAAAATATGCCCTTCTTCTTCAAAAATAGTCCATAATATCGATAAAATCAATGTAGTTTGCCAAATAATTCAAAAGGAAAAAAAGGAAAAGTTGTTATTGCATATATACTCAGCTCTATTGTTGTGGATCTGGTGCTAGTTCTGGTGCACGCATCTAGTTTCCATTCAATTGAATGGAGTTCACGTATATGCAATTAAAGTGTCAAGTGATCTCAATATAAATACACCTGTTCCTTCAAGGACCCATACTTAAATTAACAGCCTAATGCAACTTTGATCAACATATGCAGTTCTTAATCTTCATCATCATGATGAGATGATTAAAGCTCCTCAGATGATTACTAAAACATTAGATTATACCATCACTTCAGTCATGTTGACTTGCTTCCAGAAAAAAACTACCCCATGACCACGGACTGGGTTGAATACGAATGCATGAATTTCATGATTCCCAAATGCATTTTACAGTTTTCCACACTTTATTTAACATGCTTCCTCCTGCCGATTCACACCAGAGGACTCTGAGCCAGCAGAGACTTGTAGACTTCTCCAGTTGACAGCAAAAATTCCTTTGGCACAGCCAGCAGCTTTCCTCCAGAGGCATGTGATGTTCAGTGGAGGATTATTTATCATTCCATTTCCTCCCGCTTGCTAATTTGTGCTCAGTTGTCTTTCTCTAATGACGATCATACTGGGCCATCTGAGAGTTCAGGATGCTGTATCCTACCTGACGCAAAGTATGCCAACCATATTAAATGAACTGTGATTGAACTAGATTTCATCACACGTCATAGTTCATAACATGAACATCTTCTCCTGCTGAGTGTGTGGCATGCGGGAAACAGGTCAGCTGCGGGCTGAAATCTGGAAACACAATTTCAGCCATGTGACAGCTTCCTGCTGTCCAGAAGCACTCGGCTACGTGTGCATTGCTCGACATTTGCTTGGCAAGGTTGCTTTTGAATTTGACTTTGGATATTGTTTTTTAAATGCAAGAAAATTAACTATTTGTGCATCTCAAAACATGATTCTCCGCATGTTTTTCAGATGGTGGTACTTTATGAGATTTTTCAGAATGATCTCCAGCATTTGGGTCCCACATTGTTCATACTGAGCCCTCATAGTCAGGTTTCATTATGCCACATGCAAGCCAACGTTTGATGTTTGGCGTCGTCTCTTCCTCCGTTGTAAATCACATTGAAAATACTTATGCAAGAGGCAGTGTGAGGCATTATAAGAGACAGAACTTAGTGTGGTTTTGGTTATTGTCAGAAAGAAGTGTCAGTTTAGTTTCCATAGTATGGAAGTCATTCCCAGCTGGCTAAACAAGCTGTTTTATTGCTATCCATTGTGAACCAAAGCAGGCTTATTGTGGCTTTGTGTAGTGGTTGTCATTTCATTCAACAACTCTTTCAGTCTGGACAAATGGGTCTGGATTACAACACAAGATGCCATAACTGTTTTAGAAGTGTTTTATTTGTTGGTGAAAGGACTGTTCAAATAATGCAGATAGTAAATGAGTGATGTCCCAGTGCTGGAGCATAGTGCTGGACCACCTTCATCTGGCCTACATACATAAATGTAAACTTGTCCAGAATTGAGCCACAATTCAGCATTAGTGGGAACACATCTTAGGCTTGATGGGATCTTCCAGAAAGGCCACCTTTGAGTTAAAACTGAAAGGCTGTTCATGCATTAGCTATGGATGAGTGCATTTGGACCACATATTTAAAAAAAACCTTAAATGTGGCTGCTAACAGTCACACATACCATTGTCGTAATCAATCCTTGTGAGCATAATGTTGGCTATATTTGGCCTGGAATCATCTTTTATCTGGCTTGTCTTGGATGAGCCTTACTCATTCCAGGCTGTTCTACCTGTAAATGAACTGTAAGTAATTTTTTAGAGAATATGCCTTTTATGGATATTGATAAATAGGGATGTATTGTCCCAACTGGGAATGTGCCCAGTTAATTGAATGATTAGACTGACTGGCCATTACAATGAAACACACTCACCAAATATACGTTTCTTAACACAATGTTTAAAAGTAAGCTAATAGCAGGCCAGGACTTAAGCATTAACCATTATTGTTTTAGGTGCAATCCATAGGCGTGAGAATTGGAAGACCTAGTGGCAGCTGTATGCATTTGAAACATTGCTGTAAGGTTACATCAAACATTTATATAAGAAATATATATTGAGTAAATTTGTAAAAATAATTATGTATTGAGTAAAAGTCCAGAGTGCTGAAAGCAGAAATGCCACCCACACATTTGGCAAGCAAAATGGCAAAAATGAAACATCAAACATCAGATTTTTAAAGTAATATTTCAAAGAAAAATTTAATTGTCACAAATACTAAGGTTATCCAGGACATGGATGAAAACAACAAATGTGTTGAAACAAAGCCCAATGAACAGGTCAATGTCATTAACATTAGTATATACAAAAGAGCTACATCATTAAAATCTAGTCAAATAGTATTTAACTTGGCTTCATTGCATTGCTTTGACCATTCAGTAACAAGCTGTGAACTTGATGTGGTATGATATGGATGATAGGTTACACACATAAACACATACACACACAAGTAAAAGAGCTCCTTTGCTGCACTATAAAAACAATTACATCACACTTACACTTTAAAAAAAAACCTCTTCCTGCTCCATTGGAGCAATCTGCATTAGTATATACATTCAGTATATTTTGCTCCAAACAAGGCCATATAGTAGAGTTTAGACACATAATGGCCAGTGATGGCAATGCCTAGTGTATCACATGCCAAATGTCTGGTCTGATCAAAATTAGTCTGAGTTTAACTAACCATATCTAATTCTTGTGCAGCATTTCACTTGTAGTCTAAAGGTGGGCCAGATGTAAGTTCTGCTCCATATCATGACTGAAATATTGTTTTACCAGGTCTGATTTGTAGCTGTGTTCTCGCAGTTGGATGCCGAAGAATTAATCACCATTCCTCCATGGGAGTGTGTGAGCCAGATGACAGTAGGAAGTGCGTGCCAGCATTGGGCGATTATTCATGTGCTGTGTGGGTAGGTTTGTTGTTTATGCTTGTAGGTGGGATGGAATGTTTCTAACCATTATTGGCACACCAAATCATCTTCATTTAGGAACGTTTATTAAACATCCACTGTACAATATTTATAACCAGCAATTGTTATACTGTATGTGTGGTTTTTATTGTTTGTATGGCAGTCTGGTTTGTATGAAAACCCTTCACAAATAGTGACATTTTCCGCTATTTATAGTTCTGAATACTACAAGCTTTCCTGAACAGAAAAATGTTTAAACATTTAAAATTTTAAATTTGGATTTAAAGATTATATTCTAATTGTGGCATGGGTGCATTACAGACATTTTGACTGGTGGCATCTGATTACAAACTGAATTGATCAGGCTAATGTCTTTCACTGTAGCACATAACTATCCAACAACTTGATCAAAGCATGACAGTGACTGTGTAAAGAAATCACATTTACCTACCAAAGTTTTACATATCTTTAGGCAGACTGACTGTTTTTACCACCACATTTGTTAAACTGGCTCCTTTCACATGATCTCTGTGGAAGGCTTAAACAAGTTTACAAACTACAAAAAATCATTCCCATATCATTTTGGTGAAATATATTTACAGTACAGAAATTAGATATTGTTTCCCCGGTATAGTATACATTAATACTCATAACTCAATAAATAAACGCCCTGAACAATTCCATAGACAGCGATTGACGTTTTACACTGCTCAAAAAAACTAAGGAAACACTTAAATCACACACAGATCTTGTTGAATGAAATATTCAAGTTGCAAATCTTTACTGATATACATTGTGTAATTCATTGAGAACAAAACGACATAAGAATGGTCAGTGGAAAGCAAAATCTTTAACCCACTGAGGGCTGGATTTAAAATCACACCGAAAATCAAAGTAAAAACCTGAAATCACAGACTGATCCAACTTGCATGAATTTCGTCACAGCAACTCATAATGTGGCTTAGCAGTGTGTATGGCCCGCACGAGCCTTTATGCACTCCTGACAATTTGTGGGCATGCTCCTGATGATGTCCTGGCAGATCTCCTCCCAGACCTGGATTAGGGCGTCAGTGAGCTTCTGGACAGTCTGTGGTGCTACTTGGTGGTGTCGGATGCACCAATACATAATGTCCCAGAGGTTCTCGATTGGATTCAGGTCTGAGGAACACACGGGCCAGTCAATGGCATCAATGCCTTCATCATCCTGGAACTGCCTGCACACTCTGGCCACATCAGGCTGGGAATTGTCCTGCACCAGGAGGAACCCAGGGCCAACTGAACCAGTGTAAGTTCTGACAGTGGGTCTAAGGTTTTCTTCCTGGTACCTGACAGCAGTCAAGGTACCACTGTCTACCACATGGAGGTCTGTGCAACCTACCAAGGATATGCCTCCCCAGCCCATCACTGACCGACCGCCAAACCAATCATGCTGGATAATATTGTAGGCAGCATAACATTCGTCATGGTGTTTCCAGGCCCTTTCATGTTTGTCGCATGTGATAAGTTTGATCTGTGAAGAGAACGGGGTGCCAGTGGCAAACCTGCCAATTCTGGTGTTCTTTGGTAAATTCACTGTGAGCACAGTTCCCACTAGACGTCGGGACCTCATGCCACCCTCACGGAGAAGTGGTTCATGTCTCTAGACACCCTCATGGTTAGAAACATACAAACGAGTGGTCTGCTTGAGGTCATTTTCTAGGTCTCACCATATCCTCCTCTTCCTCCTCACACAAACAAGCAGATAATGAGGCTTCTGCTACGGCCCTGTCCAGCTCTGTTTGTGTAAAGGCCTGTCTCTAGGGAACTCCTCCATGCTCTTGAGACTGTGTGGGGAGACACAGCAAACCTTCTTGCAACAGTACGTATGGATGTGCCATCCTGGAACATATGGACTACCTGTGCCTGTACCTGAGTGGGCTGCAGGTACCACCTCATGCTACCAGTAGTGACAAGGGCACTAGCAAAAATGCAAAATTAGAGAAAAATCAGTCAGGAAGGATAAGGAAAAAGAAATGGTCGGTGGTCACCACCTGCAAAAACATTCCCTTTTTGCGGGTTGTCTTGCTCTTGCCCCTCCTGTCTACCTGTTGTTGCCTTCATTTGCACCAAAGCAGGTGAAATTGATTTACAATCACTTATGCGTCCTAACTGGACAAATTGATGTCCCAGAAGTTTAATTGATTTGGTGTTATACTGTGTTATACTTTTTTAGAGCGGTGTATTTTAAAATATAATTGTGCATTATGACACTGTTAATAAACATGATTTAGATTCAAAGGGCCTCATTTATCACTCTTTTAGTAAAAGTGTTCATAACCAAAAAGCAAACTAAAAAATTTCCGTCAGATTTCCAGAAATGGTGACTTTCTATGTACACATGTGCATATGTCGATGAATGTAAATCACCAGTAAATTATCTAGTGCACAAAACCCACAAAACCCCAAAAAAGGTAAAGCTCAAATCATTAAAATGAGTAAATGGCAAAAAAAAGTCCTTGACATAGATAGATTTGAATTATAGAGAAGGTGAATTTGATGTGAATTGAAATGAACAGAAAATGGTCTGGCATAAAAATATAAAATAATAATGGAGAGATCCTAAGCACATCATGCAGGGAAACTGCTATTCTTATATAAAGCAAAGCGTCTCTCAGACATAAATTTTTCATACACTAATTGTATTTCATACACTAATTTTCAGACACTTATTTCCTAAATACACATGCCCTCCTACTTTTCCAGCACTCAGGCATGTGTCATAGGAAGCTGACATTGGCACAGAGCACACTAGAGTGTATGTGGCATGTTGCAGCTTGAGACATTAAGCATTAAGAAGATACTGCAGCAAACAGAACTAATTTACACACAGTTTGAGCCACTGCAGCCTGTCGTCCTTTCATACAGCAGCATTCTTAATTAAAAGTTTGGTTTTATTTGTCTTAATTTAACTTAGATTTAATTGTATTTAATGCATTTGTGAATTAATGAATTTAATATGAAACAATTGAAATACACAAGTTATTTAAACTTCAAAGTTCAGTTTTGAAGCCAAGCGGTCAAGGTTAGTCTTCTTATGCATAAAACTGACACACATTTAGCGGGACGCGTAGGATCCGAAGGCTTTTTGGTTAATGCTCATACAAATGATTATGATTAAATTATTAGATTCGGAAGGCGGCACGGTGGTGCAGTGGTTAGCACTGTCGCCTCACAGCAAGAAGGTCCCGGGTCACAGCCCCGGGTCACAGCCCCGGGTCACCCAGGGTGCCTTTCTGTGTGGAGTTTGCATGTTCTCCCCGTGCATGCGTTGGTTTCCTCCGGGTGC